>CAJVSB020000126.1:0-82732 GCA_911865555.2 Thlaspi arvense
GAGATGGTTTCTACAAAGCCATTCTTGGTGCGGATGTTTATATCACCTTTCCCGAGTACCTCAACTGCAGAGCTATCACCAAAGCGAACAGTTGATTGAAAATTCTCATTAGATTTGAGAAAAGTGACTTACTTCCGCACATGTGATTGCTGCATCCCGTGTCTACATACCATACATCTGATTCGGATGGGTTTGTGACGTGGGTGGCCATCAGAATGGTTTCAGCATCATGCTGCTGTTCCTGTTGTTCTGCAAAGTTTTGTTTTTTCCCCCCTCTTCTTATTCGGCATTTTGGTGTAGCAATCATAACTGTAATGGCCGTATTTGTGACACTAATAACATTCGACCTTGATTTGTTATGTCTCCTCTCCTCGGCCTTGGTTGTTGTTGGTTTTTGGATGCTATTCCTGTTGTTTGTCTCCATCTCTGAAACCCTGTCCTTCTCTTCTCTTCCTTTACCTTTTCCCCTTCCTCTTCTCGACCTCTTCCTCTAGAGTTCGAAGATCGGGAAGGAGTATAGGCCTTAAGGGCTTGTTCCTCCTTAGTTGAACTTCGGTCAACTTTTGCTCATGTACCAGAAGGGAGCTTTGGAGTTCATCAACTGAGAGTAAATCAAGATCTTTAGATTCCTCAATGGAGCAAACAACAAAATCATACCTTGTGTTAGGGAGCGCAAGATCTTTTCAACTATGTGACATCATCCATCTTCTCTCCTTGAAATCGCATTTTGTTGACAATCTCCATGGTTCGAGAAAAATAGCTCGTGATAGACTCACCGTCTTTCATCTCGAGAATCTCGAAGTCTCGTCTCAAGCTTGAAGCTGTGCACGCTTCACCTCTTGATGAGCCTTGATATTTCTTTTCATGGAGTCCCATATGTCCTTTGAAGTCTCCTTGTTTAAGAATAGTCTCCAAGACCGTTCGTCTATTGCCTGGAAGAATAGTTTTTGGCCTTCAGGTCTTTCAGCTTTAAACTCTCCAATTCTGTCCTTTGGACGGCTGTCAATACTGTTGGTTGTTGAGGTTCTGCTCCACTTTCAGTTTTGGATGAAGGTTCTGTAATACCTTCACTAACCACCTGCCAATACTCTTTGGATCTCAAGAAATTTTCCATCAACATGCTCCAGTGATCATAATGTCCATCAAACCGAGGAATTGCGGTTGTACGAAGCTGTCGGATGCCATTGGAAGCCCTTTTTGATTTTTTTCCTCAAGTGATCCGTTTCAGGATCTGGTTGTCCGGTCAGGTGAACCGGGTCGGGTCAACCCGGTTCAGTGGGGTCGGGTCGGACTGGGTCGGGTCTGCTGCAGATTAGATCAGCTTTGATCTGCTTCGTGTCTGCAACAATTTGGATGGACTTTGCTCTGTTCTGGATCTGCTTCGGATCTGCAACAATCGGATGGACAGCTTCGGGTCAGAGAATCTTCAACTGCTTCAGGTTCGGACTGTTCTGCTGTGTCTCGGATTGGATTTCAGATCTGCTGGATTGTCCGTCCGGATCTAGTTCTGACTGCAACAATGGCGGCTGCTGAATCTGTTCTGCTTGGATTCTGCTCGGGTCTGTGGATCTGTAACTTGCTTCGGGCTTGCGGATCTAATTCTGCTTCGGGTCTGTCATACGGATCTGCAGCTTGCTTCGGGCGGATGATCTGCAATAGTTTGGACAGATCCGCTACAACCGGACGGATTCTATTTTGGGAGGAACAGCTTCGGATCTGGATTGAAGCCTGCGGTCGGATGGATCTGCAGCTTGCTACGGGCGGTGCAGATCTGTAACAGTTTTGGGTTGTGCAATCTGCAGCAGATTGTATCTGCTTCAGTCGGACTTCCTCGGTCGGACGGTCTGCTTGGATCGGTCCGGTCTGCTCCAAGGTTGGGGACGGACAACTTCGGTTGGATTAGCAGCGGTGGATCTGTTTCAGTTGGCTTGGACCTGCTACAGTCTGGTTTCGGATTCTGCTCCAAGGGATGGATCTGCAACGTTGGATTTGTTGGATCGGCTGTCTGCTTCTGTTCGGGATCAGCAGCGGCGGATCAGCTTCGGCTTCGGGTCGGATTTTCTGCTACAGCAGTCGGACAGATCTTCTTTGATCTGTCGGATCTGCTATGGATCTGCTACAACCGACTGCAACAGGTTGGAAACTGCTTCGGGTTCGGACGGATCCGAACCGGGTAGGACAGATCTGCTTCAGTCGAATCTGCTCCAAGGAAGAAGATGACCAAATTGCAATTTGTCCTTCGAGGATTCTGTATTGCGGTTCAGTCCTTCAACTCTTCGGATTCTCACTCTGGACCCTGAACTTATTTGAGTTCAGGTCCCTAATTTTTGTACTATCCTCACCTAAGCCTCTCAAACTCTCAATTTCTTCACTAGGTCCTTTCTGCAGAAGGATCCTAAGAAGATGGCTCTGATACCACTGATGGAAAATAAAAACACTCAATCTTTATTCCATGAACTTGAATGATCTACAAAGGCCTATTTATAGGAAAACTAATCCTAGATCTAATAGGAATTATAATTCTAGTAAAACTCTAATTCCTCTAAAGATAATTACATAGAAATTAAATCCTAATCTAAAATAAAACAAGGAATTATCTTTAACACATTTGAGTAAGAAGATGTAATCAATTACAAAGGCAGGATGTCTACTCTTCTTTCAATTCAACCTAAGAGCTTCATCAACCCTAGAATTTGCACAAAGTAAATTTTTCCACGTCCTACAGGTTACCACTTCAAATCAAATTCCATTAGTTATCATTTTATCAAACAGCTTCCAAGCACTATCCAAATCAATACAAAAATAGCAAGCATTGATCAATATTATTATAGGTACACACATCCTGATCCATACAAATCAGCACACTTGAGAATTTCTCATTCTCAAATTCCCAACCATATAAAAGTGGGACACGCTGTCTCCAAAGAAATCATCCCTGCAGCAAAATTTCCCTTTACAGTAGCTCTAGCTTATCTGATCAGGCTCTATGAAGGTGAGAGAAAAAAAAAAAGTAGAATGTGCCCATCTACTGTTCAATAATTTGCTTTATCTCATCAGACATTTTGAAGCGGTTGATTTGTGATGACGAAGGCATAGGAATGGAGAGAGTGCTTGAAGGGCTTGGGGTCAGGGATAGGGTTTTTGATGAGTCGGAGCAGGTTTTTGATGAGTCGGAGCAGGCCAATATAGATGGCAAACAGGAAGGCAAAGCTGATGACATTTCACAGCAGTGGTTTCCATAGACCAAAGGAGGGCAGAGATTGTCTTATTTTGCTTTTTTACTATATTTTAAATTTAGTTTCATGTCATCAAATTTATCCAGTCAACTCACACCTAAAACCAAAATGTTCCTTTTTCTTTATATATTGTTTAACATGACACACCATGTCTCTAGAGATTGGTGTGGTAAATGGGGAATAGATTCAGCATTTCTTTGATAGATTACAACAAAATTGTCATACTGTAAAGTATAGAATAAATTTGTCATTTTGTCCAGAAATAATTATGTATTTCCACCAGGATATGTACATAAGATAGCCCCATATTTTTTGTATCGAATTGTGTAATCAATTCTAAGTTATTGCCGGCATTGAAATCTGGCATTTCTTCATCCCAATTTTGCTATAAGGAGCAGAAATTTTCTATTAGAATGTTCTCTAAAGCTTTCAAGTAAAATTACAATTGCAAAAATCTGTCCTTAAATCAGCAAATTTAAAGACTCGTTATAGAACAAATATCCATCAGCTATAAACTCCAACAAAACCACAGATCAGTGCTAAGTTACTGCTTACTTTTATGAATTAGAAATAAGTTGGACTAAAATAACATGACTCACTTGAACAGCTACCTTTTCAAAACGCCGAAATGCAATTCAAAAAATGGAAGCCTTGAAAGAATGCAGTAGCATCTCCGGTGGTTAATATATGACGACTCAAACCTGAGCGGTATGATTGTACATCTGAGATCATTGAAATTAATCCAGTGCGTTTTTGTACAACTTCCTCGACTAACACACAGCAACCATATAATGTACATCATCAGTCATAGACATCAGATCAGAATTCAGAATGAATTTTCTGGAATCATGAAACAAATGCTTAAAATTTAAGAACACCATATTCCCTGGTAAGCCCAAAACTGTTTAAGTTATTAATGTTGAAACAAAGGAAAAATTGATCGTTAACAAATAAGCATAAAACAAAAATTGGCATATCCCAAAGAAAACACAAAAAAAGGGTAATCAACGAAAATATTTTGCAAAGTGGAGATTGGAGATTATAAGCTATCCAACCTATGACTGATTGAAAATAGGGACTGATTTGGGACTTCAGTCATCTTGGTCATGCTGATTTCTCCAAATGATAAAACATGTGATTCTTGCTTGACTACAAAACCAAGGTAGCCTTTGCCGCCATTTTAGGGATATTCTAATTAAGTTCCCAGTCCGCAAGTCAATAACTCAATTCCACTGCCAATGCTATAATAAAATGTTTTTGATGACGCACAAATTACTAGTATTCCCGCAAGAACAGCCTAAGATAACATTTGGAAGATAACTCTATCAAACTTTCAATGCCATTATAACTATGCATCTCATTCTATCTATGGAAGTTTGAAATAACCACCTTGTAATGATTAATAGACAATATGCCTAACAATAACATAAGAAAATTCATGTCAGATTATTGAGAGACAATAAATATTAGAACAATTGTCAATGCCAAAAGATAGAGATATCCCTTGTCCTCGTGAATAACAGGAGATAGAAGACCAAAGCCTATGGCAATCCTGGTCAACATTGTGAAAAATCTGTACTTATCCTTGATATATGAAGTTAACACCAAACAGACAAATAACAGAATCCGTTTCTGCTTTGCAACTGCGGAATAAAGTTTTTTTTTTTTTCTGGGTATAGAAATGTGCATTAAGGTATAGCTCGTTAAACTCAGGTGTGAAACCCAATCAGCAAACAGAGTGAAAGATACAGAAATCAAGTAAAATTATGCCTTAAATTACCTGTAATCGGAATACAAAGGACAGGTCATTTTTTTTTAGGCATTCCTGCAAAACTAACAGCAAGTTAACAATTGTCTCACCAGCAGATAATCTGTACCCATGAAGGTCTACTATTTCATAATTCCACATAACAGAAGAAGGAAATTACCAATATAATCAGGAAAAAAAGTATACCTGTCCAAGAAATATTTCATTCAATTCACTCATCGAAGGAGTTTTTTCAATAGCATGAACCTGAAATCATATATACAAGAATGTATAGACATGGTAAGAGACAAGAAAGGAATTTGTCTCAAAAGACAATTTAGTTAAGAGGTGGAAAAAAGGCTAAGAGGAACAAGCCTACACTTGTTTGCATGATTCACATGAATTTATATGATGGATTTTAAAAGACCTGATCTAGGCTTTTTCTAAAGCTCCAAATTGGAACTCCAGGTATTTAATCCCTAAGCATTTTTCATGGACCAACATAAAAAAATTCTAGAGTATAAAATCCCTAAAGCTTTAAAAAACCTAAACTCCATAGGCTTTAAAATAACATCCTCTAAGTTCATTGAATCTTTCACATACTTCTCCAGACGCTCTCCTGAAAAGGTGCACAAGATGGTCATGATTCCTTAATCATGATGAAACATAAATGCTGGAGAGACAGAAAACTCAAAAGTGACTGTTAAGTGCCCATCCATCTGTTTCCTTAGAATTTGAAAAATTAACTTCCTTGAATTGTTATAGCATTGTACAAGTAAGTAACGCAAAAATGACTAGGCTCCAGCAATCATAATGTACAGGGGTAAGCAATACAAATCTTAATATGAACTTCAATAAGCACTCTTTGATGAATAAAGTTCATAAACAAACATCACATATACAACCAACCTCCACGCCTCCAGGAAAGCAGAACGAAAGAAGATCCTTATACTTAAGTGGTAGTGGCTGTTCAGGAGGATAAACAAATAAGACCTGAAAATAGAAAGCAAAGGATTAGCACCTGATGGGTGGGTGGGTGGGTGGTTGGTGTGTAAGTGTGTGTGTGTGTGTGAAAATTTAAGTTTCTTGGTTTGGTTTAAAGGATTAGCACCTGAGGTTCAAGGTTAGGTTCTACACGTGACTGATGCTGACCACTGAATGTACTTCGAAATTTACCCGAACCTTCAGACTTTCTGCCAAAGTACTGCTTTTCAAGCGCTTGAATATCACAATTTGGATGAAGTCCTACAACCACCATGCTCTCAAAAATCCTTGATGGTTCTTTCAGAGGTCTATGGTCCTGAATGGATAAATAACACACTCAAAAAAGGATTCCACAACTACAATTTCATAGAACCCCACAATAATAAAGGAATTCGATATCATGAGCATCTTCAATCTCAAAATGCAGGAGTAGAAATTATTTTAATCTCTCTCTCTCTCTCATACGCCCACACGCACAATGGCTTGGAGAATGTATCCTGCAGGCTTTTCAGTGGAAAGTAAACATGAAATGGCGAGCCAAAAAAAATCCATTAGCAGAACAGAAGCTGAACTGTACCTAGAAGGTTTTACTTGAGATAAATAAACATACCAGAGACTGCAATTGAAAGCTAGCCCATTGCCGCTTCTGGCTAGTTAGTATTTCTGGGTTATAAGTTACACTTTTCACTTCAGAAGGAGTTGAAAAGCCTTTTAGCACTTTGGTAACCCGGCGTTGGAGTTTCTGTAGTGGACTACCACAGTTCTCATCTTTGGATGAGAACACAACAGATGGTCGAGGTGAACGAGCAGTAGTGGCGGCAGAAGCTGCAGCAGCAACAGCTCTTGCAACATCTTCTGTTGTCTGTAAGAACAATGAAGCACTCCAACCAGGGCTCCCTGTTTCTTCACTATTTGACATAACTGAAGATTCAACACCTGCAAACAAAAGCATAAATAAGCCCCAGGTTTACTCATTCAAGAATCCAAAATGCTTTACTGATGCTTCATGTGACTTTACACCGTTTATCGGGTAATGTTTAAAATAGAATTTGAAGGAACGCAATTAGCAATAGTTGCAGACGGCTGTTCGCTGAATGATGACCAGAAGTTCTAAAAGACGAGTTCTTGAACGCGTAAACGAGCTTCATAACACAACTCACTCGTTACCTCATCCAGTGCTATCTATTACTTAACCAACAGCACACAGTGAGCAAGATGAGTCGTAAAATGAATTTGGCCCTATCAAATCTCTTCTTTAAGTTCTAAAACTATTACATAGCCTGGTTACAATTTTTCCGCTAAATCCCTGCCAAAATCGTTTCCCATAAAATTCCAGAGGAGATATATTCCGCGCAAGAGAATTTTTCTTTTAATAAAGAAAAATCAAAAAAATGAAAGCCAACGAAACAATAAAGAACTCTGAGCTCAAACTGTGTGTCAAAGTTACAATCTTTCTAGCTCTTCCGAACCAGTTACTAACCACTTAGTTTCCTCCAATCAAAATACGCCAGTTTCAACTTTCAAATGAAAAAGGGCTAATTCAATCTTCCTCAAACCGTTTCTCTTTCATGAACTTCAGATCATCCAGATTCGTAGAAGCTCAGGCAAGGCTGGATTATTCAATAAATAGCAAGGCGTGATGATCACAATCAACGCACAGAAAATAAAGGGAAACGAAGAAAGCACACCTTTTAGATTCAGGTGATCGTTATCCATGAGAAGAATCTGCAAACCACTCCTACGGGACCACTAAACTAGAAAGCAACGCAATGAAAGCAATTGAAAGAGTTGTTCATACGATGAAACGAGCAAATTCGATGCATAAACGTAAATAACAGACAGAAAAGAGAGCAACAACTCACCTTCAGATAATCGAATATAAATTAAGAGATAGAGATGTATAAATACGTAGATATAGATAGAGAAATACGAGGAGAGATAAAGAGAGGGGGGGGCGGATAGTTCAGGCGGCCATAACAAGGGAAGCTCCTTCTTGTTCCTTCAGGCAATCAAGAAAATCCCAAAACAGGGATGGGGAAACCAGGTGAAGAATTTTAATGACATTTAATCATAATTATTTAGCCTAATGCCTTTTGCAATGATACGGGAAAAGAGTGAAGCATTAGAAAGCGCAAAAAAAAAAAAAATCAAAATAGAGAAGGGGGGGTCCAATTCCGACTATCAAACCGCATTGGATTTTCCGTTTATTGTGGGGGATTTGGATTATTCTTTATTTTTTTGTTAACAACCTTTGAAAAAATTTGGAGAGTAAATTTTATTTAAAATAAATCAAAAATTTATTTTCTTATTTTTTATTTATTCATATAAAATTAATATTTATTTACGTAAATTGATATAAGACATATAGGTTAGATATGGACTGAATCAGTTCGGCAATTAGAAGGCAAGGATCCGAGGCATTGCTTTATCAGATTTTGAATTGATTTTCTTTCCATTATTTTTTAATGCTTTCTTACCGGCGAAAGCGGCTTTTTTATTGCCTCTCCGGGGCACAAACAGCGCGTTAGACGCCTTCGTACCAAGCTCCCATCACGTGCCATTCGCTGTGTGGTTTGGGGAAAAATGTGATTTTTATCATAAAACATATGTTTCATATTTTACTACAGCGAAATTTAAAATTTGTATTTAACAAATAAATAATTTTTAAGAATTAAAAAAAAACCTTAATCCAAAAATCTGTTGTTCCAAGATTTTTCTTTAAGTTCAACTTGATTTTGTTAGCTTATGAACTAGATAATATAATTGCAGCAAGTACTTTCAACTGGTTTCTGTGATTTTTTTTTATATAGTATTTTGGTTATTAAAAAAAAAAATGAGTTAGAGAAAACTATAGACAAAAAGGTCAAATTTCATAATCCAATGCAAGTAAAAAGGCCAAAAATTATTCTACAAAGGTTTCTTATATTTCTATTATATAATATCCTTTTTCAATTGCACCTTCCCTGTCCTACTCACGGTCAGCACCCTCCCTCCACAGCTCCTATTTTTAGTTTTGTTTCTTCTTTCTTTGTTATTGTTGCTCTTGCTTGTCCTTCTTCTTCCTCTATTGCTGCTGATGCTCTACTTCTACTTTTTTCTTTGTCGCCCTTCTTCTTCTTTCACTATCGTTGCTTTTCTTCTTTTTCCTTTACCATCGCTATTCTACTTATTCTTTTTTCTATCACCCTTTTTTTTTTATAAGCCAAAATTTTAAAAATAATTAATCACAAATATAAATAAATTAAGTATCACAATCACAATTATTGAAAAAGATAATGATCTATATCACAGAATATCACAATCATTATAACTAAGAAAATGGGAGGGTCTATGTCTTTTACTCCTGTAATTATTTTCAAGATTTCAATTTATTTTACACTTTTATAGTTACAATTATATAGTTTAAAAATTTTAGAATTTTTGCTTTTTCAATTTATTTAAAAAGGGTGACGGAGGAAAAAACTTAAGAAGTAGAACAACGACTGTAAAAGAAGAAGAAGAGCACATAAAAGTAGAAGGAAGAGCAATGGAGGAAGGAGAAGAGCAACAAACAAAGAAAAAGCGGAAATATAAGCAATGGTAACAAATGGGAGGGCCTCGATTACGGGCAGGGCAACGGAGGGACAGTTGAAAAAAGAAATAATATAACGAAAATGTGAGATTCGTGGGGTAATTTTTTACTTTTTTACTTAGATAGGGTGTAAATTAAATTTTGGCCTATTTTGTCCATGGCCCTGGAATTTTCCCAAAGAAAAATGAATTCATTTCCAGAGGGCCGAAGCCGAGCCATTTCGGCTTAGCCATCGGCGACTTTGTTGGCCACGTGTACGGACGACGAGATTATCGCAAAGCCATTGGACATTTGGACTGGTCATGCGGGCGTTGGACATTGAAATACAGATTTTTCACGCGTGCTAAAGCTTACTTTTGTGGGGGCTTATGATGACGTTGCGGTGTTCTGGTAAGGGTATCAGGAATTCAGGACCACGTGGGGCCCGCTGCGGCCCAATTGATGAATTATGGCAGATGTTTTTTGGGAAAAAAAGAAAATTAATGTACAAAAATAGTACACCTTGATGAATTAATTCCTAATTATACAGGAATAATTTTATTTTTGGGACACCGTTGCCTAAACATCCTCAACTAAAATATGTCCCGCCTACACCCTCCACCGAGCAGAATACAACTCCATAGTAGTAGTTAACCGCATTTACTGCACTGTTTGACAGATATATCTTTATTTATTTTGCAATCTTATTAGCAGTTCACAGAATTTACCGCACGTTGATACATGCATTTCTCTTTATTTTATAATTTAAAATTAATTTTGTTTAAAATATAATAATTATTTTTATATTTATTATGATGAAATTAAATTACAAGTTCACGTATATAATTAAATTAAAATAATTAAGTCACTTGTATGAAATAAAAATTAAAATAGTTCATTAGATAAAAGTAGTTAGTAAAATAATAAATTATGAAATTGAAATAAAAAGTATAAAAATAATTAATAAAAGTGTAATTTTATAATTTTTACTATTTCAAAATAAGTTTTCACGTGATTTTATTTAACAAATATTTTAAGTATAATAGAAATGTTTAATATAAATAAAAATATAAAAATGTTTATTTTTTCGCTTTGAATTGTGTTTTTGACAACTATGTCCTTTAAGAAATAGAGTGATTTGTAACATACATTTTTTAAATTATAAAATTTGATATTTTGTATCTTAATAAGATAAATGATTAAAATATCCTAAGAGGTAAAGTGTTAAATTTTTTTAATTTAAGAGTATATTATATAAATTATTATTAAAAAATATTAATTAGATTATAGTTTTAATGCGCCAGCTCCTGGAGAAAAAGAAAGTAAAAGTGTGCTGTTCATGCCATCATCAACAAAACTTTACCCTTCTCGAGTCCCATGATGGTGTCTGTTGGTTTGGTTGGTGGCGCAGACCGGCCTGTGGGGGCAAAATTGGACATTTGTTACCAACTGGGAGTCTAATTTTAGAATATAATTTTGGAGGGGTTGGTAAGCCAACGTAAGTCATAGGATCACTCTTCAAACACATTAAATTTGGTTTTAGAATAATTATTATTTTAATCTCCTCGGCCTAACGGTTTCAACTAATGGAAAGAGTTAGGTATAGTTGAGTTCTGAATTTTTTTACCGTATGATTATATAATTGAAATAGTTGAACTGCGGTCCCAAACAAGTCGATTTGAAAATGGGCACAAGCATGGACAAGCAGGGTGGCCCGCACCCTAATTAAGCTAATTAATTGATTTTTTTTTTATATTTCGGATAGAACGAGTTTGACTGTGGATGGGACTCACTCTTAATTATGATATTATTATAACTTAAGATACAATTAAAGGGAGGATTGAAATTCAATAAATAGATTTGATATTCTTAAAATTGTGGAGGAAGCTGTTAGTATTATTTATATTTTGAAAATTTATTTAAATTTAAACGATTATTGTTACTATTTTTTGAATACGGGAGGTGTTTAGTTGAAAATTAAATTTTTATTTTTTTTGTAATAGAATAAAAAGTTTTGAAGGTATTAAAAAAGTTCTTAAAACAATTCATATGCAAATAAAAAATGAAAAATATTTTTTACCATTTTTCTTTTCTAACGTTTTGGTGAATTCGGATATAGGAAAATTTTAAAAAGCTAGCAAAACTAGATTCTCAACAAATTAGATTTTTGAAATTTTAAAAATTTTCAATTGCGAATTAAATATTTTAAAAAATATATATTGAATCTATCAAACACCCATTAATAATGAAGTTTCTCCAATTTGAAAAGAAACATGGAAATGGCAAATATTTATTGTAAAATTGGACCAATTCAACTGACTGACTTTGGGATAGGAATAATCTTAATTTCAGTCAAGTCCAGCTACTGAATTTTGAAAGCTTTTCCGAAGACGCCAAAAGAGAGACTTCCCTGTTACCAGAAGTCCACGCTAGACAAGGCGTTATGTGTTAAAGCCAAAGGGGAAAGAAGATGGGCTGGTTTGTGGGGGGTCTCTCGCTTATGGAGCTTCACCCTTTTTATACAACTAAAATAAGTTGGCTCTAAAAATGTAACCTTCAAAAAAAATTATATAAGAAAGGAGTCCAAAATCCCCCCCAAAAAACTGTTATATTGGGATTTTAATGATTTTTTAAAATTATTTTTCTCTTCAATTTCAAACTTTTTGCAAAATTAAATCCGACGTTACAAATAACTAAAAATTAGAATCTTAAAAATCTAGCCTTTTGGATTTAGGCCCATTAGCACGATTAATGTCCGAGTCCGAGCTGTAATTTTTCTGTAACATTTTCCTCTCTCTCTCTCTCTCTATATATATATATATATATAAATATAGATATTAGACATTAAAAATTACATAATTAGCTTACATTAAATTAACTTAAATTTTATTATTTTATCTTACTTTCACGCAACTCACAAGAAAGGGGCACTTTTTATCCATTTTTTAATGTTATTTCGTCAAATTAATTAATGAAAAAAATAAATGGCCATTTTTTTTTAAAAAAAATGCCACGTGGCATGTTAATAATATAGCAATAATGTCACATGACATGTCATGTCTCAAAATTTTAGCTAATAATTTTCATATATGTATGTGTGTGTGTATATATATATATATAATGACAATTGAGGAAAAAATGAGAAATCTAACGTCAAACCAACGCATCTATAATATGGGTTTGACATCTAAAAAAACTTGATTAATTTTCTCTTTTTGAAATTTCATTCCCCGGGATCTGCATCATGAAAAGGAGTGAAGGAATGAAAAATTCATTAATTTAGTTAAGTTCACATGGCCCGTGCCTTGGCTTTCACTTCTTCTTCGTTAAGCTTCCCCCTTTTCTTCGATATATTTTCTGTCTCTGCTCATACTTTTGCTCCATGGCCGACATTACTGCTTGGTCAAATATATAACAAGAACTAAACCTACGGAAAATATATTCCCTCAAGTTTTTAATTTATTTGTTCCACGTGCAGAATCACGTGCCCGGGAGATTCTTATTATTTGATAATAAAAAAGAAATTAATAATCTTTTTATTCTCGAAACGTATATTCGCTTTTGAAGAAACAAAAGGAGGAAGAAGAAGAGAATGAAGTTGCGTTTTACGGATGAATTTTGTAATTATTTTTAAATGGATATTATTACATTTAAACGCAGAAATATTTATAAATACTTGGTGATTATAAAAAGAGATTATATCCGTATGAGACGTGTAAATTATACCTGTCCCTCAAGGTCATGCATGCAGCCATGATTACTTTGTAAGATGAAGCTTCTCCTTATCCTTAACATGGCCATGGGGACGCATCTAATTGGCATATATGATTAGCTACTTCATTTCTTTAACGAGTCCCTGACTCTCCTTTTTCCAAATTTCAGTATTCATTGCACCCACCGCGGTATCATTAATCTCTTTATATATACGAACACATAACTCATACATAAATCTTCTTCATCTTCAGAAACTGGTAATCATTATTATTGCCCCTCGCATCTGAATTTCTTCTTAATTATTTCTTCAAGGATAGCATCTCCATGGCCGAACCCAGGCAACTCTCAGTTGCAGTGGTGTGATTGAGGTGGAGAATAAGGAAGAGAAGCCTTGGTTCACGGAGATGGTGGTTTCAATTTGGTGATATATAGTGCAAATCAATGTTAAGGAAACTTGGCCTTCCAATTTTGAGTGAAAACAAACCTTTTTTTTAAACATAAATTAGCCCAGAAAAGCATATTAAACAAAGGTCTTGAAGAGCAAACCAGCCTAACTTGAGTCAGAATAGAGCCAAAAAAAACCAAGCCTTTGCGTCATCTATAATTTAACAACTGTACTCCAACTATACAAATTAAAATCAAATCAAACCTTCCACCTGGGCTCTCAGAGGGCGGACATAAGCTTCCGTACTTTCCCAACCCATAGGCTTTTGGTGTCATCTGTTTAAGCCTAACTGCACAAAGAAATGAATGATCCAATACAACTTCAAAGGGCAGAGCCCAGAAGCTGAAAGGAAACGCACATGAATAGCAAAACGTGGCATAGCGAAATTTAAAACTTTTCAAATATAGACGTAAACATTTAAGTTCTTATACTTAGAATAAATTATTTAGACTAAAAAAAATATTGTTTGAAGGAACTATTTTCTCTACGTTGAGGGAGAAATTTAAAAAATTTACAAAAAGGTAACAAAAAATTTTTAATGTATAATAATTATTTTATTATTCTATTAATAAAAATTTTTAAAAAAAAATATCATTTGAAGGAACCACTCTCTTAAGTTGAGAAATTTAAAAGTTTTATGAAAAAAATTAATAAAATTCTCTCTCTCTCATAAATGTGTTCCGGGTTTTCCTTTATTTATTTATGTTTTTTAGCAAGAGTGTTTGGTATATGGGTATTTGTTTGGCAACAGTATAAAATAAACAAGATTTACATCCTTCCATTCCGTTCTCTAATATAACAGTTTCCAACCTAAAATACTAATGTGAAACTAACATATTTTTTAAATATGTTAGTTTCCATTTGGAGTTCCTTCTCTAATGTAATACTAATTGGTTATTAACCAAAAAAAAAATCATAATATTAACAAAAAAAATGAAAAATTACAAACAACGGTAAACACTATTAAAAAAAATTCACATATGCATAATATATAAAAAAAAATGAAAAATTACGTACAAAAATAGCATACCATTATTAACAAAAGAAATAAACAAATTTAAAGCACAAAATGACTAGCAACTATGGTGAAGTATGAAGGCTGGTAGTGGCGGCGGAGCACATGGACAGGTCATGGAAGGGGAAGGGAAGAAAGAGGCCAGGGAAAGGAAGAGAGAAGTGGAGGGAGAGAGAGATAAGGATATCAGATAGGCAGTGGTGAAGCAAGGACAGGGAAGGGGACAACAGCTAGTGACAAGGTGTAGCAAATAGACTATTGGGGAGGGAGAGAAGAGAGGGAAGTGGGAAAAATTTTCGCACGAGAAGAAAGTGGGGAGGTGTTTATACAAGGAATTTTTGATAGAAAGTCGTCAAAAATAATATTTTTCAGTTCAAAACCCAAAATATTTTAACAATTTGTACTTATTTTTTATATGTGCAAATAAGCTAGCAGTACTTACTTGCACATGTTGCAAGTGCAAATATTAGATTTTATGATAGGAGAATAAGATTAAAGAAATGTTTGGGTGGGAAAAAAATTGTTTTTAGTGTTTTGGAACACTTTTCCAAAGTCTCTGAAAATGGAAATGAAATCAATCGGAAAAAGTCTATTTATGCAAATGAAAAATTAGAAAAGCTTCAGGCTTAAGTACCTTGATTTAAACAAGTTGTCATTAATTGATTGATCTGGTATATATACTCGATAAATTAGTAGTCAAGTTGCAGCATATGTATGCACAATACACAACATAAATAATAAAAAGCAAAAAAAAGAAATGAAGAAGTAGCCAACTCATAGTTCTTATATACAATACACGTTCAACTATTTTATTAACTCGAAACCTAATACTTACCCTAGAGCAAGGCTATCTCGCATGTACTCACTTTTCGAGTATAATTTTCTTTTATTAAAGTGACAAATTGTCCTATTCTTCAACTTCCAATTGAAATTGTTAAAGAATTCGTGGGAATCAATTTTAATATTTTTGATGGTGGCTTTCTGTTAAAAACATTTTAAATAAAAAAATTACCTTATTAATTAAGTTTCGATGAATATATCTGTTGACAACATACATATTTTTTAAAAAAAACAATTCTTAAGGTTCCAATGGAAAAGATCCATCAAAAACCTTTATTAATATCTTTTTCTTTTTCTTTTTTATCTTTGTACTTAAAATTTTTTAAAAAAATTGAGCTTTCTAATGGCTTTGATCCTTGGAAAGACATCGGCCACAATTTTTCCAACAAACAAAGCCAATTTTCTGCCAATCCATCTGTCAGAAATCCAATAGAAAATTGTTTGTCGGTAATTTTTCATCAGAATCAAGACTTTTACTTACAGTGTTTAAGATCGCAGTTACGAAGACATGTTTTACAATTACGATCTTATACATTACCTAGTGCTGTAACTATATATAATTTAAGAATTTCAATTTAAATATGATTTGCTTCTCACACAAAATGAACATAACTAAAATATGTAAACACATTTATATGTATTACACGAATAAAAATTAAGAATAATTTATACGCGGTTAACTGGATAGTGCTTTAACAGAAGTATCGTCATTAACCTCCTCCTATACCCCCATCATTCGTACAAAAATTCCTTATTACATGACGCCTTAATTAATCCATTTTCCTGTACAATCACTTTTCGCAAGAGCAGTGGAGTCAAAATTTCATCCATCAGACAGCATCGACTTCCCCTCCCAGGCAACACAAATACCATGCTGGATCCACCATCAGTTCGAGAAACGCAGATGTGTTACTGGGGAACATTGAAAGGCATGATAGAAAGGAATTCGTCAAAAACATTTTCCTCAAAGAGCTTTTCACGCCTTGCTCAAGGCGAACAAACCATGATGTTACATATAATAAAAAAAAAACATGTGATTAGTTTCTTGAATTTAAAAAGTATCACGTTACTTGAGTGTGTGCATGATTTATATTTGACCTTGTACTTCTTCACAATTTCTTTGTTTGAAAAAACAAACACAACATTGTAGTGTGTTTGACATTTTATTTTATAACTGCGCGCAAGCAAGTGGAGAGCTAGAGTTTGTAAATAACACTTCATAGCTCATGACGAGGGCTTTGGCTTTTCACAGGAACCAAAGTTTAATAAAGAAAAAAAGGAAATTGACCTAGCTCCCCTCTCAGTTAATTAGGGCACGTCTTCTCATATTTGATAAACAGCTGTAAAGTTGGGATAAAAGAGCCCGAAATTTTGCTCCACACCGGGTGGCTTGAGGTTTTCATTGAACAAGGCAAAGATATACCCTTCAATGCGAGTATTAGGTCTCTTAGGGGTCCCACCCTGGCTGATATGCGTGATAAAATTCTTGTTATAAGTGGCGGCGAGGTTCGGAGTCGTGAAGACGCCATTGCCGTCTGATGGCCACCCGCTTTCTGACACAACTATGTCCACATTAGAGATCCCCACCTTTTCCATGGCCGAGAAAAATGCATCTACAATGGCATCAAACAGGTTCTGGTACCCCAAGTTCCCATCTCGCACTACAGGCCAGGGGACGTGAATTGGGCATAAGCTAAACTAATGTCTGCTGGATTCCCGCGTAGGCAAAGTAGGGATACACATTGACCAAGATAGGGGATCCTTGGGCCGATAAGAACCGGAGAATACCAGAAAGAAAGGCAATTGCGTCGTTTGAGAATGCCCCAGCCGAGGGGGGATATGAGGTGCCCAAAACTACAGTTGCAACCACAGTGGAAACCTTGATTCTCTGCAGGCTCTTTCTCTTGAGGATATTTTGAAGATTTTGCATTGCCGGTAGGACTTGGGCAGCGAACTGCCCCGGGATGACCTCGTTCCCGACCGTTATATAGGAGATGGATACGTCATTGATGTATGGTGCGACGTTTGTGGTAAACCATTGGTTGGCCCCATCCATGCTTGATGCTATTTGTGGGATGTCCGCATTTAGAACGCCTAGGGCTACGTTGATCCCGCTCCCCTTTAGGGCTTGTAGGGCTGCAGTGTTGGGGTCAAAGAGTCTCATTGAGGTGACGTTAAGTTTCTTGTAGAAGGCAACCACATCAGAAGCTGGGGGGAGATTATTCCCCATCATGCCATAGCAGATACCATACGCCTCTGTGAGTTCCATTAGGCTATGCATGGTTAATGGAATGGAAAGGACAAGTAACAGCCAAACTGAAGACGTCATTTCTTCCATCAAACACCTGTAATTGTTATATTGACCAGAAGACTGGATTAAGATTTGGCATTCAAGTGCCCATCAATATTTTTATTTTTTATTTTTTATTTTTAACTTTCAGAAACAGAAGATCATACCCAGAACTCTGTGTGTGTGTGTGTGTGTGTGTGTGTGTGTGTGTTTGTGTTTAGATTGCTTTGGTGTCTCAAAATTCATAAGGCTGCTAATTGTGATCATGCTCTACAATCAGAAACAAGACTTCTATGCGACTATCCATTGAAGCAAATCCAAGGGAATGTATATTCTTGAATTGTCGTACAAGAATAGGATTTGTTACTATCATCTTGTGATGGTTAGCAGGATTCTAACCAGTCTTATTCTCTGTGGTCGCTTCCATTTATTAAGAACAACCGTCATTTAAAACACTTACAATTTTCTTGTGACAGCCTTAATGATTTTATCGAAAGAGATAATTCTGAATTTTGTTTACATGCGGAACAATGAAAATGGGAGGAAAAGTGCATACACTTCATGAAAAATTTGTATTCATATACGAGTATGGAAAAACACATTAGGTCGTGATTGCAAGGTAAAAGGTCAAAATAAATATGCATTTGTACAGTTAGAACAAATTCGAACCACAAAACGCATGTTATAAAACATTAATACTTTCCTGTATATTAGTTAGATTTCACAAAATTCTATCCTCGTTTAAGAATTGAATCAAAATTTATTATATTTAATTGTTTCCTATTCCAAAATTCATATTCAGATTTATTTTTACCTAAAACAAGTATAAGGCATGTGCATCTAAGCTATAATAGAAATAAATGGATAAGGATTTTAATGTAGGGAATAGTGAAATATAATAGATTTTGGTTTAATAAGATGAGGTTTTATGCAATGAAACTAAAACATAGAGGTACCGAGAATTTTTTTTCCCAAAAAACATACTAATTGAGTTTCCCCTCAAAACCATGACGAAGAAACAAAGTCTGTTATTCTTAAAAGAAACCTATCAGTAGAAGGAGACTTTCAGTCTCAGTTTCTTGGTTTTGGAACGAAGTTGAACACGTGCATATAGAAACATATTGCATGTAAAGACACTAATAAAGGGAGACATTCATTTTTAAATTGTTTTCTTGGCTAGTAAAGTGCAGCATTGTCCGACGAGCTAACTTAGATTATCGAGGAAGGCAAGAGCAGTACCTGGGATTTGAGAAGGCGAGACCGCTGTTGGAAAGGGTTATCTCTGTGGTGAATGATGGCAAGCCTAGTACTCGCTTTTATACAGGATTATAAGCACGTTGGCCGTATTCTCAAAAACCTTAATTCTTTATTTTGCTTTTCCATTATTAATAGCACAATTACATACAGAATTAAAATAACTAATTACAACAATGATTAAAATTCCACATAATTTCAATCATTGTTACCTTAATTCTTTATTTTGCTTTTCCATTAATAGCGTGCTTATATACAAAATTATAATAATTAATTACAACAATGATTGAAATTCCACATAATTTCAATCATTGTCATAATTAATTATTTTAATTCTATATATATGTGAATTTTTATCACTGTTGTAATTAATTATTTTAATTCTGTACCAGGGTAAAATATAATTGAGGAAAATTCTATTCTCACCATAAAATTCTCTCCCCCAGTTGGAAATGAATTTGTTTACTTTCCTTGTTTATGATTAAATATGTGATTTTAATTTGAAAGTGATGTCTTTATTAGCATATTGTTAACCCAAAATTTAAGAATTTCACGTGGGAATTCTCTTTTTTTTATATATATATATTTTCATAATATATAATAAAATCTATTATCCTTTTTGGGATTTTTATGGATTATATCTTTCAGTTATTTTATTCATTTTTTATTTATTTAAAAAGAATTCAGTTATTATGTTTCATCATTAGTGATACAAATTAGCATATAGGAATGAAAAAATTTATGTATTTGACAAATTACATATATTTTGCTTTCTTACCCTCGCATGGAAGGGAGGTTGTGCCTTTGTTAGAAAAGAATTAAAGGCTATACATACACACACACACACACACAAAAGGAAAGATAGTTATTACTCTCGGTACCAAATATATCATTTCTTATTAATATGTTCTCATTGTATATACTCGTATTATCCAAAACCCAAGCAGCTATATGTTAACATTATAATATAATATAACATTATATAATATAATATAATATAATATAATTTATAAGATAATGTAAGATAAATTGGTTTCTAATAATAGCAAATTCAGATATTAATATACGAATCTAATTTATTTTTATTTTTTTACAATTTAATAAAAGGTGACATTTTCATAATCATAGTTTTATTTTATCCAAATAAACTATTAATAATATTTTCTAAAATTTTAAACTACAATAATAGAGATATGAATGCAATACAAACACATGAATTACCACCCTATTTGATGAGCGTGGACTTTTATTGAATTGTTTATACTACGAAAGAAAACTGTAGCGATGGCATGGGATAGTAGCAAATAATGAAATATAAGGTGTTATAGCAGGGTTAATTTTGTTTATTACTTTTAAATCCACTTTTAATTAATTAATTTGAAAGGTTGCTTTTAAATCCACTTTGTTTAATGGTTTATAAGAAGTAAATTAAATTCACCCACTGCCAAGGAATTACATTTTTAGTTAAGTTCTTTTTTTATTTTTACTCTGCATTTTTGTTATCTAATTTCAGTGTTTTCTTTCCAAAATTTTAATTTTATTGAATACTTCTAATTACCAAATTTTATTTATTATTTGGTATTTTTCTGACTTTTAATAGAGATTGATTAGTACTCAAACCAATAACTCAAATAAAAATAGACCCGATATCAAAACTTGATATTGACAAGGAGTAGAACTTCGAAACCTAGTTTATTGTTGAGAAACACGAATGAATTCTCAATGTCTTCAACCTACTCCTAAACTTACTATTTATACTAATCCTAATAAGAATAAAAATAAAATCAATCTAATTTTTGTTCTTATCTCTCTATCTCTAATCTTAAATAAACTCAATTCAAATCCTAAACTTAGGGTGCTTTTGGATGGGCTTCTTTTTCAAAAAAGCACTTTTTTGTTAAAAAAGTGCTTCTGGTCTAAAATAAACTGTTTTTGTAAACTTATTGAAAAAGCAAAAGTAGAAAAAAAAATCAGTTTTCTACTTTTTTTAGAAGCTATTTCAAATAACTTTTGAAATCTATTTCTGTAATAAAAGAGAGAGAGAAAACTATGTCCCCACATAATTTCAAAATGACCATTTCATCCTTACAAAACTCAGTCCTCTTCTTGCATCCATCACTGTCTTCTTCTTATTGTCCCATTGCGGTTCACTGAGTTTTTGATCGACGAACCAGATTGACAAAGCAAGCGGCTAGGTTTGGCTACAAAATCGTTGTCCAGCCATAGATCAATGAGAACTAAGCGAATGAAGCAAAATTGCAGACCAATCAGAATTGATTTGGCAGTGAATAGTAATGTCTTGTGATGTGTTTGTGATTGCCCTGTGATTTTGTTCAAAGGATGTGTCTGCAGGGGAGATGTGTGGGGTGAACAAAAAGGATTTTGTGAGGAGGTTGAGCAATTGGTTAGGAAGAGTTGCAGAATAAGGCAAAATATGGCTAGAATTGAAGTTGAGATATTGTGTAACGTTTCGATAACTACTAGCTCTAGCAACTTATTGAGCATAAACCACTAACCTAAAATGTTTAAACCCAAGTTGTTCAGTAGTAGTCTCTAGTCTCTTATAAGTCTAGGATCTTTCCCATATTTTATCGATGTGGGATTTGCCTAAAGGTGTCACACACACTCCCTATTTGGAATGTCACATACACTTCCTCCTCTTTGGGACTCAGGGAGGCCTCCCCCTCTAGGGTGTCACACACACTCCCTCATTTGGACCTTAGCGTCCTTACTAAGATTTGTTTCACTACCGTTCAATGTTGCACGCAGAGTGGCTCTGATTCTAACTTTGTCACAACTCGAAAACGGATACGTGACCGTGCAGGGGTTAGAATAAATCCCAATCCCGCAAGCCTAATAGAAAAATACAGAATTTTAACTAAACTGATAATTTGATATAAAACAAAAGGTAAATCAAGCCATAATAACTGAATTATCAACATAAAACATGTAAAACTTGTCTGTAGTCAAATGGAGCATATTAAAATCTCAAGAATACAAAGTCTAACAGAAACTGAATAACTAACTCTGAAAATCCAAACTAAATCAATTAAGAAATACGGACTCCTTTCAGATGGCAGGATCCATCGGACCAGCGAACTCAAAATCTGGAAAAAAAAATAATGAGTAAGTCAACAAACCCAGTGAATAATAACATGCATTTATGAGAACAAAGGACATGTATATCATATAAGATTAAAACATTTTACTATTTAACAAATCTTTTACCTTTTACAGAAACTCTATCATATAACAAATCATTTACAGATATCGAAATCTTTCAGTGTAACAGATCATTTTCATATTAAAAAGATCAGAATTTTAAATCCAAACATTTCCATAATTTAGGGAGTTCATAATTCAGAACGTAACATATATCAGGAAACAGGACGGTGACACACAGTCAACCGATAATTAGAACGGTGACACACAGTCAACCCATATAATGTAACGGTGACACACAATCAGCCCATATAACAGAATGATGATGCATAGTTAGCCCATATAACAGAATGACGACATATCAGTATGTCCGGATAATAGGACGACAGCATATTAGGCACGTTGACAAACAGAAATCAGAAAGTGGCATACTCATATGCCCATATACATATACAAATCTCACATGTATATAGCACCATCACCCATGCTAGATGGGGACCCGTACAGGGTGCATTTAGTCTAAAGCATACTGCCGTTAGCTGTAACGTTCTAGAATTCAAAACTCCCTTAAAACAGTTTCCAAAAATATCAAAACAATTTACAGAACTTTCCATTTTTCAAAATAAATAGAAGCCATTTGTCATAAATTTTCCAGAATCTAACAGAATCAGTTTAATATAGTTTTCCATATGAAGAGTCATAGATAATTAACATATATTCATTTCCAAACAATTTCAAGAATTTCATACATGTCCCTTGTTTCACTTTTAAAACAGAATTTAATCAAATTTTCTGAAATCAGATATATCATTTAAAACTAGATTTTATAACAAATATGAAAAATTGTAAATGCTCATAAATACACGTTATTACTCACAAAACCGATAGAAATCGAGCGATCAATTCTTTTATGATATCAAGTCTCGTTGGGAACCATGTAGAGAATTTAAATAGTTAAATATCATCCTTTAGATTGCTAATACATATAAAAGTCAAATAAACATAATTTTACCCAACCAAAATCTAAGTAGTGTCTAGATTTTCGTGCCCAAAACTCATATTGAGCAATTAAAGCCCCAAACCGACTGAATGAGCCATGAACCAAGCCTTAAAGTCTTGAACTAGACTAATAAAATATAAAACTAGTTTATTTTGCATAATAACTAATAATTAGAATGCTAAACCAGACTTGAACCATTCATTAAAGTGTTGAACTGGCCTTGATTTGGCCTCAAATACACTAAACTGGCCTTGAACTGGCCTCTAATGTGATGAACCGGACCTGTAACCTACTGAACCAGGATATTAAAGCCCTAAACCACTCATTTGAACACTAAATCGGGACAATTAGGCATTGAACCAGCCAAAAAACTAGTGAACTGGTCCCCTTTTATAGTGAACTGGCCTGATTTTCACATAAATTGGCCTAAAATGTCTTGAACCAGGGCTAATAAATTTATATTTTTCCTAAATCGGCCTCAAACTGGTTGGTTCCATCATTTACCTAAGTTACTATGTCTTGAACCAGAGGAGAACCGTTAGAATCTATATGAACCGGCTGGTTTTTCCCTTACTGTTTTATTTAATTATTTTATTCCTATTTAATTATTCCTGATCTGGATCTTGGATCCAGTTTCTTACTCAACTCGTGTGAATAACCCAGCCTAGTGTTTATTTCTTTCATGGCCCAACTCGTACCTGGGCTTGGCCTAAAAGCATCTAATTGGATCCGTTTCAGAGGAATGGATCCAAGATAGACCTGTGGGTCTCGTCCCTTCCACCCGTTCACACAGACAGACCGATTCTACATACCTGGTCGCAGAATGGCTCGGCGTGCCTCGTCGATGGCTATGGTTAGTGCTTGGACACAGGTCGACACCTCTCTTCTTGGTTTGATTGTGGAAACCTGCTCATAGTCTAGAATCTGGTCAACTCGAATGATCAAACTCTTGTTTCAAAGAAATTTCGGTCTACTGCGAGTCTAAGGATCGAAATTGATTCCAGATCCTTGTTCTACCGGGGATCGTCCTTCGTTAATACACTATTAATCATCGAAAATTTTATCAAATTTGCCATAGATGTGATTGTATTGTAAATCCAGATTTGGAAGACGGATTTGGGAATGATCTGATTGGATCTTTTGTAAAATTTATGATTTGGTCCCTGATTCTCTGATTTCTTTTGATTTGGTCCTCGAGAGTTTCTTAATTCTATTTAGGCCTTACGAGTTTTAATTGTTTCAATTAGGCCTTTTATAATTATCATTTGGCCTATATATTTCCTGTTTCTTCATCTGGGCCCATTTTAGTTTCTAGACTTCCAATAATACCCCAAAAAATTTGGGGTATTACATATTTCCATTGGACTTGAGAGTTGCACACAAGACAAGAAGGAGAGTTATGGGAGAGAGAGAAAGTGAGAAAGTTAGGGGTCAGGGGGTTTCGCCAACAGGTGACAGAGGATAAAGAGGAAAGGAGTAATCAGGTGGACCTGGCAGCTAGGGAGTGAATTGTACAGTGTGGGGAGGAGGGTAGAATAAAAGGGACTAGGATAGAGAAATACAAAGAGATATCGGCTATTTGAGGTAGTCAGGTGAAGGAAAAGCAGCGAAGAAGAAGGGGAAGTTTGGTGCCAGGGTGTGTAAGTGTAGTGGGAAAGGACAGTAGCCTCAACCATGTAAGGGCAAGAAAAAGAATTACAAAAAATAAAAAATAATCATTTTTTTCATTTTTACGTGAAATATAAAAATAGCTTTTACTTTATAAAATCACTTATATAAAAATCACTTTTCTGACTCATTAAATATCCACCTTGCCCTCAAGGCAAAACTCGGGAAATTATTGAATAATTGATCACGATCCACCGAAGTTGCTTCCTCCAAAGGTCGCCCTTTCCAAATAACCAATAATTGATGAACTGACTTATTATGTTTTTGGATGTGTCTGGACATAAGGATTGTTTCAAACTCGAAAAGTGGTGTGTCATTGCAATGCATATCAGGAAACATAGAAGATTCTACTGGATGATTGTCAACCACCTTTTTAAGCCGTGACACATGAAAAACAAGATGTGTGTGGTGATCCTTTGGCAATTACAACTTGTATGCCACATTCCCTACTCTTTTCACAACTTCAAATGAGCCATACTATTGAGCAGAAAGTTTTGGATGCACCACAAAAGTTAAAGAAGATTGTCGATAGGGTCACAGTTTATCTCCCACTAAACATTGGACTTCTTGTTGTTGACTATCTACACCCTTTTGCATGTGATTCTGAGCTCGTTGTAAATTGAGCTTCAATTGTCGCAGAATCTCATCTTAATTTTGAAATGCTATAACAACCGATTTTGCTTGACATTCATTGGGCTTAAATTGATGGATCACAGGAGGACGACGACCACAAATTGCCTCAAAGGATATTTACCTGATAATTGAATAAAATGAGTTATAATAAGAGAATTTCACCCAAAACAACTAGTGATCCTATGTATAAGGTTTTTCTAAAGCAAAAAACCTCAAATATGCTTCAAGGTAGCAGTTTAGAACTTATGTTTGTCCATCTATTTTCAGGTGATAAGCCAAACTCCTTCATAGTCTGGTACCTTGTGGCTTGAAAGTTTTTTGCTAGAAGGAACTCATAAACACTAAGTCTCAGTCGCTGACAATGGATCTAGGAATGCCATGCATGTGAATAATTTCTTAGGCAAACAAATCGGCTACTATCTTTGTTATATAAGGATGTTGAATTGGTAGGAAGTTTGCATATTTAGTCAATCAAACAGCTATCACTAAAATGTAGGAGGGTGCATGGGTTCAAGATGGTGAAGTATTAACTAAAAGTTCCTTCTCAATACAATGGGCCAGGCCCATGGCTTGAATGTAAAGTGTTGGGAACTTGAGTTCGCAGGTTGAACTTGATAGAAGCCTATAATATGTTCAAAAAGTAGCCCAACTAATGTCGTTCTATCAACTCGGGCACTTGAGTCACCGTCAGAATGAAGTAATTGACATAATCTTCAACTGTTGACTATTAAGGAAGGGCAACCAACTTTTCAAAAGGATTACTCGATTGGGAACTGTCAAATCATTAAAGTAAAGCCGCTGTCAAAATAGGCCAATCATATTGGACTAGCTTTACGTAGCTAATGGAACCAATGAAGGGCATGACGCTGCATACTAGTCATCGCAAGGTTGACTTTGTGATCCTCTGTTGTGTGATTCATCTCGAAATGCTGTTCGGCTCTAACAATCTACTTAACAGATCATTGTCGTCAAAAAAGGGTATGTTCATGCTATGGGTAAGAATATGTTTTGCTGTTTATGGATCCAGATGTGGAAAGGGGTTCCTATGATTGAGGGGAGGGGGCATTGGCTGGTGTGGAAATTGGAGGAGCCGTAGAGGTCACCATGTACTTGATGAGTGATATGAAATTATGGAGGAGGTCAACAACGGCACAAGACGAGGTGGCTAGTAGACTAAAGATGAACACATGGGATGAGTTGAAAAAGGAGTTGAAGAAGCACTTTCTTCCTTTCAACACTAGTTGGTTGGCATAAAACTCATTACAAAAGTTAAAGTAGAAGAGTTCGGTGCTCGACTATGTGAAGGAGTTCAATTCCATCATGTTCGATGTCCATAATATGTCCTAGGAAGATAAACTCTTCCATTTTCTAGACAGGCGTCAATTGTGGACTTAGGTAAAGTTGAGGCACTTAGGAGTCAAGGATCTATTGGTTGCCATTGCCACTGCTGATAGTCATGTGGATTTCTATGAGGTTGGGGACTATACAAGGAAATAAGAGTTTAGAACTAAGTAAGAAGAAGTTCTAAAAGAACAACAAACAAAAGTAGAACAAATAATCCTCTACAATAAGAATGAGGGTCCGAGACTTTGCTCATTGTCAACAAAGAGAATCGAAAGTGCCATATTTGCAATGGTGATCGCATGTGTGATTGTCCGAAGTGCAACAAGTTCTTAGCAATAGTGATAGAATCAAACAGAGAGGCAAAAGATAGAGATGTGACAAGGGTGAATCTTCTACAGTTATTGAGTGTGATTCAAAGTGAAGGGGCACGCTTTTCGAAGGGCCAGATGTTTATGGAGGCCTAGATGATCGGTAAGGTGATGTTGGCTATGGTGGATTCATGTGTGAAACATAACTTTATTATTGATGGGAAATTTAGAGGCTAGGGTTAAGTCTCGCAAAAAGTTCAAGTAAGGTGAAGGTTATAAACTCTGGAGTGAAACCAATCAATGGAGTAATCAATGCAAAGGTTGGGGTTAAGAATTGGTAAGGGCTCTGTGAATTGATGGTTGTCTTTCTTAATGATTATGATATGATTTTGAGAAATGAGTTCTTGGTGAAAACTAAAACAATAGTGTGGTCTCACTTAAGATAGTTGTTTATTTGAAAATGAGCCAACCCAATGTTCATTCATGGGATGTATGAGTCAACGTGGGTTGACAAGCTATCGATCACAAAGGGAAGAAAAGAAATTTTTGTTAGAGAAATAGTGGCGTGCATCGTGGCGGCAGAGGATCACTCGTTTTGAATTCTAAAACAAGGAGCTAAATCCTTTTGGTAAGTAGTGTGCCAAGGGAAGGGATTTGAAAGAAGGTCTTAGGTTAAGAGATAGAGTCCCGTGAGGTGGAGACAATGTAGTTATGAGCAAATGGGTCGGGATCAATCGAGATGATGCTCTTAATCCGACGAGGACGTTGAAGTTTTAAATGGGGGAGTGTTAGTCCTGAGACTGGACCAGCCTAACTCAAAAGGGCTAAGTTTCTTAAACCCCTAGTTGCAGGCTCATTTGAGTTGAGTATGTGAGGAAGAAGGGAGTCTGCCAATTCAAGGGTTACTCTTTTCTGTAATTCAAGAGAAATTAAGGTTGGGAGAATTGGTTTTTCCCGTTAGGAATCAGTAAACTCCCAGAGAAAGCGTTCCAACCAAATAACTTGGGAACATGTCAATTATAGAAGAATCTCATAACAAGACGAAGCATTACTTTTTACCGTGATGATAAAATTCAGATAAACAAGAAGATTGGGAATTTGTAATCTCCACATGCTCTTTGTTCATGGATGAACAATTGGGGCCTGTCTCTGGCCAGTTAAAATATCTTTTATGCCAGTCATATCCTCGTCTCCTGCCATGTGCTCATGGGCCACATTCTGAACGGCATTTAAAAGCTCATCTGTCACCATGCCGAATTTGTGCACTTCTGAAATGGACCCTGAATTAAATGGGTTGGTTTTGTTTGGGAACAATTAATATTTCACTGTTCATCAACTTTCAGCGATTTTCAGTTCATTTGATGGTAGACTCGATTGCTTTAGCACTTGTTTTTAGTCTTTGATAGAAGGGCTGGCCCTTCTCATTGTAAAGAATCTCAACATTGACAATCTCATTGTCGCGGTTAGATTCTTTTGAAATGAAATTCTTCTATTTTTTTTGTAAGCTTCCAGAAAACTAAGCAACAAAGTGGCGGCTTTCAGAAAAAATGGATACAGCTTGCTGATATTGTCCATTAATGGAAACCTTGTTCTTTTCTACCAATGCATTACCTTCTGCAGATTATTGCAAACTTCTGCAGCTCCACATTTGGGTGATTTTCTATTCCAATTTGTTATTTTTTTTGGTATATTTTAAATATCTTATCCACCAGCTTATGATTCACTCAGCCCCGAAGGAGCAAACTTTCCTTGGTTGGCATACTTTTACATCCAAAGAAATTTGACCATTCCACCATGCTTAATGTGTCATCAAAGTATGTAAATAGATATGAATGTGAAGAAACAAACATAAAATGAAGCCATTCATGTGTAATAGTGTTTTTGAAATGATTTTCTGTTTCAGAAAATAGAAATTTTACTGGAAGGTTGTTTTAGAAAATGGTTTCCAGGGGAATTTTGGAAAATAAATGTTATTAAGGAAACGGCAAAAATTTATCCGTAGAATTATTAGAAACATTTTTCCATAAAAATGGAGTTTTATTGTTTTCTGTTTTTTGAAAATACAGGAAATGAACCCTGAAAACAGGAAACATAACACAAATCCAAGCTCTCAAGTATAAGCCACTGCTACTTGTAGTGCTTCTTGCTGATTAATGCATAATTTTGCAAGGGAATATAATTATTCTTCCTGCCAAAACTTCATGAGAAGATACAATCTGGTGTTGCATTTTAGTAATGTCAGTCCATAGGAAGAACATTACATCTGGGAAACAGAGTTACTGTTTAGTGAAAAACCCAAATGCCCTATAAGATGGGGAATCTCTAAGATCCACACAGGACGTCTTTAGATCACCATATAAAAAGACGAAAAGACTTGCAGAGACCTTTTGGGCTGTCAAAATGTCTTCACATGCCTTCCTATCTACCTGTTCTCACTGGTCATGGACCACATTAGCTTGGACATTTTTTGGGCTAGACCCTTATCTTTTTTTTTTTCCTTGATATATTAATCCAAGTCCTTTCTTGTGTCACTATGGGAACCCATTTTTCAAATGATTTGAATCAAGCGCATTGGTTCACTTACCGACTTTTTTGAAAGCTGGAAAGTCTAGATGGTTCAATTCTAACATTTGCATTATATATCTGATGATTGATGGAAGAAACGGCATGATTTAACTTTAAAATTGGAAGTTTTGTGTCATTAGAACTGTGTCAAATGACTTCTCATAATCCCTGTCATATCCTCCTTAGAATCCAGGAAATGACCAGAAAATTTAAGTAAAAAGAATTGCAATCTTGGGCCAAGGTACATACAGGATAAGGCAGTGATTCTGCTTGCTGTTTATATGCATATACCTCAGAAATTCTGAAGAAGGATTGCTGATGAGTCTAAGCAATGAGACCGTCATAATCAGCATATTCAAATTGTTAGTTCCCAAAACATTGTGGTGTGAAATAATTTTCGAATGAATACCTTTTAAATATGCAGAGTATGCCTCTTTGTTTCAGCATATTTTCAAACAAAAGGAGACTTTTTGTTGTTGTCTGAAAAAGATGCCATACACTCACATGCACCACAGACCCAAGTCCGTCGGTTTCCTAATATGAAAATATCATGCACGGCTGTATCTCTAACATCCAAGAGAATTGGTGCAAAAAAATCCATGCCTCCTCTCTATATAAATGGTGCTTTACCCAAGTGAAGAGAGCAGTCCCAATATACTAGCTAGCTCATTATACACTAGTCCCCCTTTAGAAGATGATGTTTCTTCCTATTTTCTTCTTCTTTTCACTTCTCTTCTCTTTCTCTCAAGCCTCAGTTGTAGACTTCTGTGTTGCAGATTTCTCACTGCCTGATGGACCTGCAGGCTACTCCTGCAAGAAGCCTGCAAAAGTTACTGTGGATGATTTTACTTACTCGGGCTTAGGCAAAGTTGGAAACACTTCTAACATCATAAAAGCCGCGGTCACCCCTGCTTTTGCGGCCCAGTTTGGCGGTGTGAATGGGCTTGGGCTTTCCATGGCCCGTCTAGACATTGCGGTGGATGGGGTTGTGCCAATGCATACTCACCCAGGAGCCTCAGAGATTTTGTTTGTGGTGGGAGGAACTATTTGTGCCGGATTCATATCTTCGGCCAATACCGTTTATTTTAAAACTCTTAACAAGGGTGATATTATGGTTTTCCTCAGGGACTTCTTCATTTTCAAATTAACTCTGGGAAGACCAATGCCCTTGCAATTGTTAGCTTCAGTAGCTCGAACCCAGGTCTTCAAATCTTGGACTTTGCTTTGTTTGCTAACGACTTGCCTTCTGAGTTGGTGGAGAAGACCACTTTTCTTGATGATGCGCAGGTGAAAAAGCTCAAGAAGGTTCTGGGTGGTACTGGTTAATTAATTAAGGGCTTTGAAAAGTACTCTTCCATTTAATTTCAGAATGTGGTTCTTTTTAGTTGGTGTTTTGCCATTGAATAAAGTCTGGCTGTTGCTGGTCTTTTGGTATTACCAGTAGAGTCTAATTAATTGAGTGGTTTTTCTTTTCTTTGGTTGTGCATTGGCCTTTGATGTCAAACTGGTTAGGTTAGTCTAAGCAGACAGGCCGGTGAAATTCAAATGCCATCTTTGTCTGAATAGACTCACAACATTAGTTGATAAATTGCACTTAAAGGGTTGGATGAACATGCTTCATTACCTAGTTTCTCTACTTTCTTTTCTTTTTCTGCTCTTCATATCATAAATTATCAGAAAAGTGAGACAGAATACCAAGTGTAACTCAGAGACATGCTTTCCCCAACTGTTGACACAAGTAGCTGTTGCTCCTGTTAATTAGAAAATTAAGAAAATTAGTGAATTACTAGCAAAGGGCAATGACAACTGCAATATCACAAGGTATGCAACCTTATCTACTTCCACGTGAGATCTGGATTTCCCCCTGCGTGCCAGAAACAAAATGTTTTCTCGCTGCAGAAAGTTTTTTTTCCTGATTCATAGTCCAGCTCTGCCTAGCATGGTCCTTAACCATCACGGGTGCCACAAAATCCTATTATTATTAGACAATGACTTATAAGTTGCCTCAGAAACCAATAGTACAGTAGACTATCAAAGTTTAAGTTGGTACTGAAAATTTTAACTAAATCCCACGGATTTATTTTTGTCACGACCCGGAAAGTCGGATCCGTGACCGGTGCTAGGGTTAAGATAGTCTCAACCCCACAAGCCTCAAATACTCAGAACTATAACATAACAAAATAAAATTTAACATAATTCAGTAATCAAAGTCTGATACAAACTATCAAAATCCCATACACTTATTAACATCTAAACCCCTGTCTGTGATATCAGAGTTAACTAAAACAAAATACATACTAGAAAAATAATGACTGACTACGATACTTAGAAATCAGATCTGCTGGAAGCACAGAATCGAAATCGGCGAACTATTATCACTGAGCAGGATCTGTCGGGCCCACAAAACCCGAGTCTGGAAAAATAAAGGATGAGTTTATTGACCCAGTGAATAATAATACATATTTATATGATGAGAGACATATATCAGGTATTTTAGCATAAAAATACAGTTTTCAAAATTTTATAGGTTAGGGAGTTTGACACCGAGAACTAAACAGAAACAGGACGGTAACTCATTGTATGCCAACATACAGATATCAGGACGACAACTCAAAGTCTGCCGGTAATCAATAAATAGGTCTACCACGTCAGCCACACATGATAGTTTAGCATCACCCCTGCTAGCTGGGGATACAGGCCAAGGTGCACCAAGTCTAACGCATACTGCCATTAGCTACAGTGTTCTAACAGTACGATACTCCCTTAAAATCATTTATCAGAACTTAATAGAGAAAGTTTCAAATTTTCAAAGTCTTAAACATGTGTCAGTACTTGAAGTCTGAAATTCAGAAGTTTTTCCCACATATGAGAAAATGATATATAAGTTCCTCGTAACTTTTCTCACAACTTAAGTTCAATCGGATAATAACTTAAATAAAATTTCAATTTATATAAAAACAGGAAATTTAAACAAGTAAAATAGCATTTTAAACATATAAATATATAATATTACTCATAGAAACCGAGAATTACGCAATTCGAGTTTCGGCGGTTCGGCTCCCCGAAATTCATCCAATTAATCTAAAGATAATCAAATATTCATTTTAGAACGTAGTATTTCTCAAACTTAATTTAAAAAGTAAATTATTCTTAAAAACCCAACTTTATTCTTAATTTTCATGTCTTAAACCATTTCGGAAATTTTAAAGTCTCGAACTGATCAAAACCATACTGAACAGGACCTCCTACACATTGAACTGAGCATAATATTTACTGAACCAGTGAGAAAAACTATTGAACCGAGACCGAAACCCGTTAAACCGGTCTCCACATCAATAAACCAGCTTTAATTCCCTTAAATTTGCCATAAAACCCCTTGAACCGATCTTAAACTGATTGAACCGGTCTTAAAATACATAGAACCAGCCCTAAAAGTCAATGAACCAAACTTAGAATCACTGAACCGGTTAGTCTTTGCCCTGAACCGGACTTAGAATCACTGAACTGGTTAGTCTTTGCCCTGAATCGACTTTAAATAGGTTAAACCGTTGGTTTTCTAATTTTCTATTAATTTATTTAATCTTGGACCGGCCACTCATCACGTAGATAATTTAATTCCCTACATTTTGATACCTTGAACCGGTCAAAAACCGGTCTGAAAGGGCCTGAACTGGCCAGTTTAATTTTTCTGTAATTTTCTGATTTTATTTTCAATTTCTATTTTAATTCTTTATTTACTCTCCCCTGGCCAAATCCAGCATTTGGACTTGGTCTTGTAACCCATTTCTAATACTGGTTTGGACCTGGCCCATTGGCCATGGTCCAGATCCAGAAATTTTCTGTCTGGCCCAGAATCGTCTGGCCCAGCCCAACTCCATTCTGTAGTCTTGACCTTGCAAGAACCGGGTCTTTCTCTTTCACCCATTTCATCTAAAACAAACTTGAAGCTTTGCAGAAATAAATCAAACTTAAACACTAGAATTTACCTCGGATTTGATCGATTTTCTTTCACATAAATTCCTCCAAGTTGCTCGAAATATTCAATCGATGGCTGTAGATGGCCTTAATTGGCTCACAATTGACTACAACTTGTAAAATGAATCTTGAACTGTACATTCACGACGAACGAACCAACACAGGAATCCAATTAAAATTCAAAACCTTTTTGAGCTAATTTAAAAATTTGATTTTGGGGTTCTTGATCGCATCCCCTTACAACACATGTTCTGATTAACTTTTCTTTTAATTCATTGAATTGAATACATTAAAAAAATGAATAAATTTGAACAGTCCGACGGTTTCTGGATTAATTTGCTAGACTTTGCAATTCAGCCCTCAAAAATTTTTTTTTTTCTCATGCAATATGGTCCCTGGCACACTTTAATACTTATATTTAGACCCCTCACAATTTTAATCATTCAATTAAGCATCTTCATTTTTCAATTAGACCCTTAATTTCACTGATTCTTTCAATTTGACTCTAACTTTTTAAATAACTTTTAATTTCCCCAAATTGAGGTTTTACATATTTTGGGTTAATTTGCCCCTCTCTTGATGAGTTATTTGGTTACTGTTTGATCAGGTTGGGCAAACATGCTGATTTGTTTAATCCGTATATCAATCTGATCCAATTTTTTAACTTCTGAATATCAAAAATAATAGGGTTGTGTTTGGTTAACACAAAAAGTTTGACTTTCCTTTTGGTGTCTTTTTAAATAAGATCAGGTTGGATGAGTTTCAATATATTTGGCTAATGTTACATTTGAATCCTTAAAAAAATTAAAAAGAAAAAGCTATCTGAGAAAACCCACAAGCTCATTACACATAACTTCATGAAAAAGCCAACGAGAAGTCAGGTCTTATTCCAAACCAAAAAGATGTTTTCGACCTGCTTTTGTGAATTAGGAGCAACTTGTGCTGATGCTCTTGCAACCAGTTTTCCATACAGGGTGTTGAAGATCCCCAGTAAGAAAATTGAAAATTTAATTAGTGGCATAAAAATATTAAGAAAGGGACCAAAAAATTACTGTTTTGGATATAACTAGTCTACTTTTAGAAGAGAATAATTATAATAATATAATGTTTAGTTTAATGAATACTCATGATGTAAGTGTATTTATAAACATGTACCGGATTCTAATAAACTTTCTTGTCTTTGTTTATAATTATTCTAATCTTTCACTTTTAATAATTAGCTCTAAATATACTTATCTTCATGGTTGCCTATAGGTCACATTTTAATCTAAATTTGATTAAAATATTTGATTAATCAAATCTAATTATAAATATATATAATCTGACATAAGTGAATTGAATATAAAATTAAGTAATTTAATTCATTAAAAATCTAAACTCAAGTTTTAATAATTTTTTGTTAAATTAGTAATTATATATATAATATTAATAAATTCAAATTTGTAGGGAATAAATTAGAAAAAAATAAAAAACTAGTATAATTGATAGATTAGAGTTGAGAGATTCAAATATAAAAAATTACTGTTTCTTATGGGATCATATTTTTTTGTTAGATCTTGGATTATCTATTAATTTCGAATGTTGATTAAAAGATACAAATCATATAATTTTTCATATTAAATTTTGATATTCACTTGATTAATCGGATTCTGATTCAGATTTTTCTGATTTAATTTAAATCCAACTCGTTTATAGCTTCGTTTATTTCAATTTTATCTTTAACAAAATGAATAATATTTCTTAACATCTCCAAGTTTATTTGAAAAATAAAAATAACTTTAGTACCGCATTGCTATTTTACTCTTCATTAATTGCATTCTAACAAGAAGAATTAATGTGACGAAGGTAGACCATGTTTTGAGGGATCTTGTCTCCTCAGGAACTGCAAAGACTATTTTCAACACTGGTGCTTCCTAATCCAGGCTTGTGGGGATTTTTCTTCACTAAAGACTTCAATCACAATTCTGCGCTTCCGGAATAATAGAACCTTAGGCTGTTCCACTGGCTCTTTACTTGGAATTTGGTTCTCTTTTCCCACTTATTTTGGATCAAAAATTTCAGAAAAAAGAAATGCTTTCATAATACAGGTGTTATGCTAGCACTCAAAATGGAAAATCTGATTAATAATTTATGTTACACTTGGAAGATGACATGACATTAACATGGTTTTATTATACCAATTTAGTCTCGGAAATACATGATTGACCCACTTCACCTAGAAAATTTCCCCACCTTCTGATCTCAGGACATATGCAGATGAACTAGGTTTCTGCATTGTACTACTACTCTATGGGAGCTTAATTGATTCATCTATTTCAAAGATACATATTTTATTCAAATGTATTTTGTTTTGGCTCACAAAATTAGCCAGATTTAAAGGAAGGTGATGCTAAAAATGGGGGAAATTTTGGAAGCAAGTACCATAAACATGAAGCAGAAATAATTTTCTTTAAAAAAGGCCACAGGACTCGTGCCAGGAAATGATCTTCCCAAAGCTACGAACATCAACCACCAGCATGGATTTTACCATGGAGAAGAGTGGGGGAGATCTTGTGAGAATCTATTTTGCCAAAATTGACAAGACCAGAGGCCCAGAGGGGATGTATCTTTCACCAAAACAGGCAAATTCACTGTGAGCAATATTCCCAATGTCCCAATATTGAGCTTTACAAAAAGCACAAAGAGGAGGATGCTCCTCATGCAATGGAAGGTGAATAAAATCTAAGGAGTCTGGCCCAAAACCGAAGCTTTTGACTGTGCCAATAGACTTTGCCAACCAGCAAGCCCCTCTTTCCTTCAACACCATTCTTTTTTATACAGCTAATTCTTAGTACCTTTGGGCCCCATTGTCACCCCAAAAAATCTCACAGCATCCCACCATGATAAGCACCGGTGCACCAAACTGCGATGACGGAGAAGGCTAAGTCTTATCCGTAAATATCACTTATAATTAATTTTTTTATAACAAAATATTTGGATATTGAACTTTTAAGGGTGACAATTTTAGTGGAGTGAATTAGAAAAATCATATAAATTATTTATTTATTTTCAATAGATCCATGATATGGATAGAGAGAATTTAACGTAATCATCATTAATCATTGCAATCAGATACTTATGATTTAAATAATATCTTTGTATGAAATTGAGAAATATTGATTTTAATATCTCTTTTCTTTGAAAAAAAAATCAACTAATTTGTAAATTACATCTTAAAATAAGAATTTTTAATATTTTACACTTCAAAATTATAATTTTAATATTTAGTATCCTAATTTTATTAAATATGCATCATACTATGAAATTAACAGGTAAAATTTGAAATTTGTATCTTTAGAGGATAAAAAAATAAAAATTTCATTTCATTTTTCTTTATTATCACGCTATTCAATATTTTTAAGGCTTTTTAATTAATTTACTCATTTATTTCATAAATTAATTAATAAATTCTAACCCAAATATATTAAATTTAATTTTATTTTTTAGATAAACATAATTTGTGACGTTATATTTTTTAAATAATTTAGTTTTTTAAATTTAAATTATTTAATCTTGTCAGAGAATAAGATAAAATTTTAAATTTAAGATTATGTAATTAAATAAATTAAATTTCAACTTGTTTAATTATTAAATAACTAATAATAGATTTAATTATCAATCTATTAGAATTCTAATTTATTTGTTTAGACAGAGAATAACATGGTGTTTGTATGTGTTTTATAAAATTATTTTTATTACTCTTTTTATTTAAAATTTTTAAAAAATTCATATTATTATTTTCAATTAATAATAAAAGTAATAAAATGAAGAAAAATTAAAAATAATATAAATTTAAAAATATTTAAAATTTTTTCTTTTCTCTATACACTTATTTTCTAACAAAAATAAATAAATTATATTTTAAAAAATAAAAAACAGAAAATTTATTATGAAAATAAAAAAATTTATACCTTTTATTTATAATTTATGAATTAAATTATTAAAAAATAAATGAAAATATATAAACAATAGAAAGAATATTAAATAGAGTAGAAAAAGAAAAAATAAGATTCAAGTCTTTTTTTTTTACTTTTTTATCCTTTAATAATGTGAGTTTCGAATTTTATCACCTAATTTTATAATCAATATATATTTTTAATAAAATTAAGGGATTAAATATTACGATTATAGTATTAAAATATTAAAAATCCATATTTTTAAGTATAATCTACAAATTACTCTTACAAAAATCAATGAAAATAACTAAGGAATAGAAAATATAAATCCAGGAATATCGGCCAGGTAGGCTTGCAATGGCGAAGAAAGAAGACGACGACTAGGCTGTTGCTTTGGAGAGAGAGAGAGTCTTGGCCTCTCCATTGCCAGTCTGTCATGTCCCTTCCTCAGCTCCTCTCTCTCTCTCTCTCTCTCTCTCTCTCTGCATATGCCTATATTTAGATGTATATATACGCCCTTCTCACATCGTCCTCTCTCTTACAGTACCTAAATATAGGCATAGATACACACCCTTCATTTCTGCTTCAACATTTGATCCGAGCCTCTCTCCTTTTGGTTTGTACAGAGAAGGGAGAGGGAGGGAGGGAGGGAGGAAGGGAGGTAGAGCGGTAGAGAGAGAGAGAGAGAGGAAACAACCCGACGCTCCAAGCCGAACTGCTTCTCCTTGGAAATCATGAGTCTCTTCGGCCTTGGAAGCAGGTACTTCTTATTCAATTTCTAGCGTTTCATTATGATCTGTGGTTTCACTTTTCAAATTTCCTTAATCATCCATTCCCATGGAACGAAATTTAGCTATTTTGCTAATAACATGAATCATTTTTGTGGGATTCGATTCTTTCTCAGACAAGCGTATAATTGGATACGCATTAGCCAAAAATGGGAATGTTCGAATGGGAATAAATTTGTGAATTGTAGCAAGATTCATTGGTTTGCTTGTTTTGGGTAAAACCATTATATTATTTTTCTTTCTTGTAATTGAAGAGCCAGACCTGTATTGCTAGCTGCGTTGTCATGGTTCATGAGATATTTTCTACGTCAAGAATACTTCTGTACAATTATCTCGATGCTTCGAGGATTTTGTTAGTTTTAGAACTAATACATGGTTTTGATCATGGCCAATGAAGGGTGTATAGTGCATGGGACATTTTACAATAACTTTGATGCTTCACTACTGATATTATATAGTAGTTAGTACTAGCAAATTTTAGGATGTCTCGTTTATTGAATATGTTTTCAACTTCAATGTGTCAACGTATCAAAGTCATACAGACCGGTTAGTACGGTGAAGGATTAACTTCTTCTGCATCAAGTTGTCACTTTCCAGGTTCGAATGTGTTCAAGGGCCCAGATTTTGAAACCCTGCCTTTTTAATTGTGGTTTCCTGGTGGAGATCAACTATATTTTTTCCCCTTTTTCTTTGGTGGCCATCCAGGATGAATTTCTTTTGAAATATTTTATTTTTATTTCATTTTATTTTTAATTTCAGACACACTTGTCCAAGTATACGGACATGCTTCTCTTAGCTCACAGACACACGCCTCTATATCAAATAAGATTTACCCAATATTAATGTTGTGTAAAATGGATATCAATAAAAGAATTATTTGTTGTAAATGCATAGTAGTTTTTTGTTCACAACTTCATTTTGAGCAGTGTTTAAGCACAGACAAATTAGTATGATTATGGGTAATATACTCTTTTGGTCATATTATTGGGTAATATACTGTTTTAGTCATTTTATGAATGTGCTACTTTGAAATGTAATATAAAAATGTTAAAAGTTATATTTTTTGGCCATGTCCATGTCCTAATTTTTTCAAAAATAAGATATTTATTTGTCCTTGTCCATCTCCATGTTGTGTTGGATACATTGTCCTTGTCCATGCTTCTTAGTTTTTTTTTTCTATTTTGGAAAAGGAATAGTTATGAATAGCTAGCCCTGGAATTCCAATTTTTACCATTCGGACAAGAATATAGATTAATTCAGCATTTTGACCTAAACCATTCTGAAATCTGCAGAAATCAGAAGACTTTTCGACCCAAGAAAAATGCTCCATCAGGAAGTAAGGTTGTGTTCTAACTTAAATTTATGATATTTAAGTCAGTCCACTTCCTCTGTTATGTTTCAGCTATGCTTTTGTACATGGCTATTGAGTTTCAACTTTATAAAACTGAACTCCTATCTCTCTTCTCTCTTGTTCTGTGTTCGAGTATTTCTATTTTTTGTTTTTCTATTTATCTCCCTTTGGTTTTGTTCTAATACAGGGAGCACAGCTTCAAAAACATATTGATGCCACCTTAGGTAGTGGAAATTTAAGAGAAGCAGTCCGATTGCCACCTGGAGAAGACATTAATGAATGGCTGGCAGTGAATAGTAAGAAAATTTAACTTGATCCTTTGTCTTTCTTGACTACAAGATTTCATCTGATACCAACTGAATATGGCTGTTTTATTGCATCTTTCATCCTGTTTCACTTGCTCTTCTTTATCCTGTTTATATTTTTCTTCAACCTTGGTAAGGGCAAATATCTTTTTTCTAAGTTTTCATTTGTTTTCTTTTCATACAGCGGTTGACTTCTTTAATCAAGTGAACATTCTATATGGCACTCTTACAGAATTCTGCACCCCATCAAGCTGTCCAACAATGACAGCAGGACCAAAGTATCTTTCTTGATCCCTCTTTAAGAATAGCTTTTGGGTTCTACTGTAGAAATGTCGATGAAGCCAGCTTGATCTGAGCTTATTAAGCTTAATGACAATACTTCTATAAAATTCATTCAAGAAAAAAGATGTATGATCTTCCTCCCTCATTCCCTCTCCCTCTCCCTCTCCCTTTCCCTCTCCCTCTCTTTGTGTGTGTCTCTTGGCAGATCATTGTGAAGTTGAAGTTATGTATTTTTGCGCAAATTATTGATATTTAAACATGAGTTTTTTTCTGAAAGGCTTTTCCAACATGAAAGGATATATTTACTTATGTAGTATGTGTGGAATTACATGTGCTTTATTCATGCTGTTCTTCCATCAACAATTGCACTAGAAATATCATGTTGTGGTTAATACTGTCCAACCTCTCCAATTCCAATATTTACTAAAATATGTAATAAAATAAAAATGTTCTCTGAGTTTGTGTGCGTGTGTTTAAGGGAGAGACAGAGAGAGGAGCAGCCTCCCGCCATTTTCCTCTGCAGGACTGTGTACCTACTTATGATGAATTCATGTCCTAAATTCTTGACTGATATTTTCCATATACAGGTACGAGTATAGGTGGGCTGACGGGGTTACCATAAAGAAACCCATTGAAGTATCAGCTCCTAAATATGTAGAGTATTTGATGGACTGGATTGAATCTCAGCTTGACGATGAGTCAATTTTTCCTCAGAAATTGGGTATGCATCATTTCTTAATTTGACAAACTCATGGTTATTTTATTTTATTGGAGTTGGCTTTTTATTTTTTTCGTTATGTCTTGCAGGAGCATCATTTCCTCCAAATTTTAGCGACGTTGTTAAGACAATATTTAAGCGGTTGTTCCGTGTATATGGCCACATTTATCACACACATTTTCAGAAGATTGTGTCTCTGAAGGAAGAAGCTCACCTCAATACCTGCTTCAAGCATTTTGTCCTTTTTACATGGGTAAGTTAATATCTATTTTCTACGAAGCAGGGAAGTTTGCACTCCATATAATTAAGCATCTTTTAGTCTGATCAAGAGAAGAGTGGAACGGTGAAAAGGGTAGAAGGAAAAACGGCAGGGTGGATGATGCTATTAGTCCTACTCAATTTAATAACTGCCGGCTTACTAGTCTTTTTGATCTGCACCTTTGTTTTGAAACATTTGAAATACTGTTCCTGTTACGAATTGGAGCATATTGTATATACTTAGGTTTACTCTATAGTTTTCACACACTCTCATTCCAACTATTATGCTGCTTGCACTTCCAAAATTAAAACTTTGATAATTTTTCATGGAGAGAGTTTATTGGCATCTGCCATGAGGCTACCATAAGCGCATCTTCCGTAACTCTTGTATTCACTTGTTTTTGACGTATGTCATTGGAAATATTTACTCCTGCAGAATGAAATGTTTTGTTGGTCTTCCAACACCCCCTCCCCCCTTTCTCCTCTGTCTCTGGGTTTCAATTATCTAATTTACTGTGTGCGCTGCAGGAATTCCGCTTGATTGATAAAGGGGAGCTTGCACCTCTCCAGGAGCTTGTCGAATCCATCTTGCAGTTGTAGTAAATTGGTGATTTTATCCATTCTCATTATGGGTTTATCTCACTTGGTCGGAAATTTTATGATCTTTTGTGTTTCTCCTCATGCAGCCTTCTGATTTACTTTTCCTTTTTTCTTCTTTCTTGTTTTTGTTTTTATTTTGTATTGGAGACCCCATATTGACATTGTTCTTGTTCATTTTCAAATGAATGCTTAACCCTCTCTCTCACACACCCGCGAAGCAATTACTTTATTTTGTTTCCTGGTGAAGTTTATTCCAAGCAATTTGTCTTATTTTGCTTACCCGCTCAACAAATGTGTACTGTATTATAAAAGGTTAGTTATACCTTAAAATTTTGCCACATGGACAACCTCTTATTGTAGCACATGCCGTGATTAGGAATTTAAAATTACTGTTTTCTCATTACTATCGTTATTAGGATAAATTAATTGATAGAGTTTTTAGTTCATCTAATGCATTTATTATAATTATCATGAAAATACATATATTTTTTCTTGAAATTGAAATGAAAATTAAGGTGAGAAAAATTTAATATATTTGTAATTATGTAAACATTAATTAAATATCTTTAAAATGGAATAACAAAATAAATTTCACCCTTAACTTTCAACGAGTCAAATTTGGAATTAATTATATTAATTCGAATCTAAAATTGATTATCTATTTGTATATTTGAATTTGATCTAAAATTTTATAAGTTTATATTTTAATTTATTAATCTATATTTGAATTTGATGAATAATCCAAAATTTGACAACAAAATTTGATTAGACAAAAAAATAGTATTGTTTTGTATGTAAGTTACTTAGCTCAATTTTATCAATTACATTAGTCTTTAATTTTTTTTATTTTTTCAATTTATTCCTTACAATGTGTTTGTATTACTTAATTTTATGTTTAATTTACCTATTTCAAATTATGAATTATTATGATAAAATATAACTAATCAAATATTTTTATTAAATTTAAATTATAATCCAGTCATTTGACAACCAACAAATAGTTAGTTCACTTAACAATAAGTTTTGTCCATATTGTGGGAGTGTCACGACCAAAACCAGGGCTTGTGACGGCATTAAAGTTCTTGATCCCAGTCAGTCTCACAACTAAAAAATTATGCTCAAAAATCAAACAATTTATATATATACATGTCATACAGTTCAAAATACAAATAGAATTCTAATTGAGTGATACAAGGAGCTTTAAAGTATAAAAACAGATAAATAAAAAACTCGCCTATATATCAATTGACTTGTAAAGCGCGGCTTTAAACACTGCTATCTGAAAGATGAACGATCAAGTCGATTTAAAAGGATAATAAAGTGTGAGTCGTAAAATTCAATAAGTATGGATAATACCTAAACTATGCATGATGGAATATGTATCACATAACCAAACCAAAACATACACATATATACATATGTAGTGAGTAGTATCAACATCAAACAACATGTGGGAGTACAATAAATCTCACCACGAGACTTCAGTCCCGTGACTCTCACGATTGGAGACATTCTCCATCTCACAATCAGAGATATCACAAATACATTAGATGACCATCTCCAGATTGAAGAAATCTTCCGTCTCACGATCAAGCTCAACTCAATCATATATCACGCTCTCGATCGAAGGCATATTTCATCTCATGGTCAAAGCAACACAACCTTATCACATAACATGACTCGCCACAAGTCAATCAACAGATATATACACAGGCATACGTAGACATATCATAAAAACTAATGACAATATACTAACATAAGTCACTGTTAGTGTAGAAAACACATAACACATATCTCAAAAGCAGTATAGGCCAAAATACAGTAAGAAAACATAAGGTTCATCATCCTAGGAAAATATAGTATAAAATGCATACATAGAGAGGGTATCATCGCTCACTGTACAGGCCAAGTTAGAAAGGAAAGTCCTGAGTCACCTTAGCCAACTCAATGGTTCAAGTGTGCCTCTGCCGGCGACTTTGCAATCAAAACCATACAAAACCATCACAATCACCAAAATTAGCATAATAAACAGGCTCAATAGCCTTAAATCGGGCTTAAATCCCAACTCGGCACCCTAGCATGCATCTCAAGGCACCACCACCCGTCACCGGAACCTACGCGACTCACTAATACTTAACAATTCATCTCAACCACCCTCAACAATAATGAATCAGCTTCCACAGTCCTCAAATCATAGTGAATTGACCTCAAAAACCCTCGAACTGACCTAACTCGGCCTAAAACTACCTCAAATTCAGCTAGATCAGTCACGAAACCCTCAAAAAAGGATTCCGAAAGTCCTAAAACCTTAGGAACCGATCCAATATCAAGAATTTTGGCCAAAAAGACCATTGAACCAACCGGTCAAACACCCTGGCCGGTTTAGTCAAGGGTCTACTTTTTTCTTTTTTTCACTAGCTCGCCTCGTAGCTCAGCTTGGCTCGCGGCTTAGCCCAAGTCCAAACCTTTTTTTTTCACTGGGCTGAGTTGACTCAGCGAGTCAACTCAGCCCAACTGTTGTTTGGGTCGGCACGTGGCTTAGGGTCGCGCTCCTGTGATGCATCTAGGCCGAGTTTGGGCCCAACCACCCGACCTGCCTTGCATGGGACCCGGACCCATCCGAGTCCTTTCTCCTTCACCCGTTGACATAGATCTGGTTGACAAACTGGGTCTGTAGTAGACCCGTCGCAAAACCAAAGAAAAAATGAAAAAAAACTACAAAACTCAACTTACCTCGACTGATCGGCACCAAGGCTTGTAGATTTGAACCCGACGAGCCTCCCCACAGCTTTTAATTGGTTTGAATCACTCAAAATAATTCAAAAATTCTGGAAAATCTCCAGTTCTACCGCAAACAGCTCTTCGGCCCAAGAACTCCCCAATCCCCCTCAACCTCACTCGGTTTCTTGAAATTTGGAGAGAGTTTTGGTTCGTCCCTCTAAAACGCACGCAAAGGTGTAAAAAGTCCACCCAAATCATTAAAACATTGCGGCAAAACGGTGAGAATCATCATTCGGGTATTATTCATGTCAGATTTTCTGTCAAATTTTGATTTAATCCCTCAAGCTTTGGTTTCTTTCGAACTGTTCCCCAAACACTTTTCGATTCGGCTCACTACATTTTAATTTTCTCATTTTCATCTCTAAACTTAAAATTTACGAATTCGGTTCATTACAGGGAGCAAATAACATATGCAAAGATATCCGCATATTAGGCAGCATTACAAGAGCCAAGAGGCTCGGTCATTCCCTCTTCAATGAACTCGTGCACAGTAGAAAATGTTGCGAGTCACCTGCTAATCATCATACGGCATACAGCAACGCGGCGGTGATGACATACATACAGAGCAACGAGGCAGTGCTGACAGAAAGCAATAAGCAGCTTTCTAGAGACATAAAAATATATTCTATTTTATTTGTGATTAAAATTAAATACATAGTTTTGTATAATTCCTTCGTATTTCGTCAACAATTCAAACTGGTAATAAGTATTGTGTCAAAAAAGTTGAACCATTAGTTTTGGTTCTGTATAAGACACAATGCAATTTACGGATCAAAGCATTTGACTGGCTTCCAGGCTGTGTCCTCAGCATTCTAGAAGGTTGGAATTGAAGGATCAATTTTCGCCAAGGATGAGATTGCGAGTCCACTTCAACGAGCACCTTTAAGGTGACCTAACTTGCAGGGAAATGAAAATTGAATCCCTTTTCAAGGTATCTATTCTTTGTGTTCACAAATACAACCTGGAAGGGGATTTGCATAAAAACTCTCTTCCAGCTTTGGGGACTCTCCGGCTTCTCTTAAATATGGCGCCCCAACTTTGTCCTCGTGAATCTTCTTCACTTCAGAACTAAATTTTTCCCATGAGATTTCCCCTTCATCAAATTCATCAACAAGCTTGATAAAATTCATCCTGCATTAACAAAACTAACTGAGATACATCCTATGCATGAGGATTAAAAGTTTAGAACATTCCATTCAGGCTTTATGTGACTGAATACTATAATGTAAAAACTTTTAGGCCCGTTACAATTTGTTTTGGAAAACAGTTTTCTGTATTTGGTTACAGAAATCCAATTTGAAAGATTATTTTCAGGAGAATCTTCAGAAAACAGGCACATTCTTAGAAAACAACAAAAACTTATTCTCAGAATTCTGAAACTTTTTGCTCTTGAAAATGAAATGATATGAAAATAATAGTTTCCAATATTTTCAATGCTTATGAAAACATAGAAAACGGAAGCTGAGAACAGAAACAGAAAACAGAAAAGAAATCCTGACAGACCCTTTACCTGTCAGGACTGATAGTTTTCTTGAAGTCCTCAAAGCGCCTGTGCCCTTGAACTGCCTTTGCCATATTCCCATCATAGGTGTAAAGGAAAACATTGCTTTGAAGGGCCACGACATAGTCAAGACCGGCAAGCATGTTCTGGTGATTTTGGAACGGTTTTAGTTCATCTTCTGTTGAAAGATTGGAATGGGTGAATATGTTAGGGTACTCGTCTGTGAGATACTGCATGCTTCCATTTCCATAAGCCTCACCCGCAACAAGATAAATCCTAGTGTTGGAAGGAAAACCTAGCGCTTTGAGAAGAAGGGCAGTTTCTCTAGGAGTCAATGGACAACCACCAAGCTTCCTCCTCTCAGACCCATCAATCTCTTTTTCCTTCCAGTGGCTGACCTCATACCGCATCTTACAAAGTTCATCATTTTCTTCTGCAGTCAAGTTATGGCTACAGCCAGTAAATGCAAGCATATCCTTCTCATACCTACAAGGAAAAAGTAAGGAAATAAACAGACGAGGCAAAATAATAAAGCCAAAACTTGAAACCAGATTGATTTTAGCATATGCTTTGAACATGCATCGCCTAGTGTGTACTACAAATTTGAACACGTGATTACCTGAACAAAAGACTTTGAAGTCTAACTCGTAATAAATCCTTACAAGCTAACTGATAATGGAAACAAATACTACTATGTACTAACTAGTTTTCCATGAGATGAAAGTGTTCTAGTTTACATTAAATAAGAGATGATTTATATAGACAACCAACTAGAAATGGCTATATCCAAAATAAGATTACATAAGCTGAACACTAACGTTTTATTTTATTAAAAGATTGTCACATCTTTAGAAGAGTTAATTTTTGAGGTGTGTACAGGATACAAGTAATTAGATTCCCATTCAACAAAGTCTCAATAACTGCCAGACAGGGTAGATAAACATTTTACAGTCCAAAATCAAATCGCATATATAAGGAAAAGAAATTAAGCATTTGATTGTGTAAAGAAGCCACACTAGTCAATGTCTCCCAACCCAGAACAACTATAAATTCTAGAAGGGATGTGAAATATGCAACTATCTTAACATACCGCAGGTGGAGCCAGATAGGGATTTCCATTTTGTCTCATGCGTTCAACCAAGATCTTCCCAAGTTCTTCTATAGGGGCAGAATATTTTAATGCTTTGTAATTGGCACGACACCTCAGTTTTTGAATGGAATCTGAAAGACCATTATTTGCAAGTCGGGAATCTGTATGAGTAAAATACATGACTTTGTGCCGCTTCAGAAGTGGTAAGACCTCTGATTTATAGTAACTGACCTGAACAAAAGAATACAAGCATGAGATATTCTAAACTCTATAGAAACTTTAAGTGAGATAAGTCGCAGTCTTGCACTTCCTTTGTTGGATGAGCCATGAACTGCACAACCACTAGCATACATAACAATAAAATGCTGAACTAGTATTCTTTCTTCAATGAAGTTCTCTAATAATTATCACAATTTAATTGATCATCACCAAAAATAGATGAATAAATGGTTTTTATTCTTAAAGCTTCAGTTTTAGATCCAGCACCATAAGCATCATACATGTAGCTTGTAGACATGTGACCTACACCTACTATATCATTAACTGAGGGGAAACACTGCATTTTTCTAAAGAATAATAGAAGGATAGAGAAGTTTGATTAACCTTAGACCAAGATATTGGTGTCTTCGTGAAAGGTTCAATTTCAGCATAGGATGGTGGCACCGTCTCAACAATGTTGATATCATCCTTGAGTGCCTCAATGAAGTGTTGCCAATCAAAAAGATCTTTAAAGCCACTGAAGTTAAGCAACAGAATGGAGATTAATTAAAACCGTATTACATGCCATCGAAAACACTCATGCAACTAACCATTATACTGAGATCTCTAACAAATAAACCATAAGATCATATATCTCAGCTGCATGAAAACCACTGCAGACCTTGAAGTATACTAGAGAGTAATGTAGCCTTCCTTGATGGAAGAAAGAAAGCAGGTGAGTAGGATTAAGCATATTAATGAATACAATGATGCCTGTCCATGATATCACATGCAATTATCCAAACAAAAGCAAGTATAGGTATAAATGAGAAAAAAACCTTTCATCAGCCCAGTAGGAAGTGTGATCCAGTGAGGGCAGAACAAGTGTCGCCTTCATTATCTTAGCAACAGCAACCATATCACATATCTGCACTCTAAAATTGTTTGTTTATCAGATTACAGTCACAGCTAACACTAAATTGCAGCTAATTAAAAGAATAAAAAACAACCAGACCCCAAATCTCATCTGATTCAAGCCGCCATTAGCATTAATAAGAATATACCCATTTGTCTTTGCATCCAGCTCTGCTAGTGGCAGCAAAAGGAAAGGAGTCAAAATTATATACAGCTGCTACTACAGAGAGAGAGAGAGAGAGAGAGAGAGAGAGACTCAATTCATGTGAAGGGAAAAAAAGAAAAAAAAATTTACTTTTATGACTTTTGGGGCGGTCAATGCATTGGGTGAAATTCTCACTGTCAGGTTTGGACCAAATACCTGCATACTAAAAAATTGCATTCAATAAATCACAAGGTTAAATGCCTACTGAATAATTTAGATCATTGCACATATTGACAGTATAAATCTGACACTCACATCAGCCATACTATTCTGATTACCAGTTACACCCAGTGCTACCATCTTAAGTGTTCGTTCAACATCAGTTCCTCCATCCCTAATATCACCGCCTTTCTCCCTATATCTGAAATCATGAGAGCTTTTGTCCATTGGGTCAGTCATATCCTAATTTGAACCCCCAAAAGAAAAAAAGTTAATAAGGATTAAATAAAAGCACCACTTAATAGTAATGCTATATCTGTACATAACAAAGCATGTTCAGCAATAATCATGATTGATAAATAAATGTACATACCCAGTCAACATGCAAGGAATCAAGAACCAGATATTACTCATCCATACAGATTTATGCATAAGACTGCATAAAAAGAGTGCTTTTACTCCATGGTTCTGTTTTTTATTTACTAAATTAGGTAACCATTCCTTACTTGTAAACAAAATAGCAAATTAAACAGGACTGCTGAACTTGCCATTCAAGTTGTATGCTCGTGATGGCATTAGATGAAGTGTGTGAATCCCAGTCCTGTTTCTATCACCAATCAGGTTAAGACATCAATCAGGAAAACAAAAGAATATTTTCTCCTTATAACAACGCATTTAGGACCAGACACAGAAAGACGCTCCATCAGTTCAACATGCCTTACTTTCATATTCGATGCCACGGGGCCTACTTGAAAATCAAAATCATACTACCAATGGTGCTTTATTTTCTTCAAAATGCAATTCCCTATTATCAATCAGCTTTCGTTAACAGTGGAAAAGCAGCCAAGTAATCATAGAAAAATATTCTTTAAAACGTATAAAAAGCCAACGTTTTTCCTTGATATCCAGTCACATTCTGCAGGAAAAGTAAAGGGACTAACTTCTATCATCTCGCTTTTTCGTTTTTTTTCTTCTCTCCTTTGCAAAGATAACGCCCTGTTACTGGTACTCGAATTGTTTCATCAACACGCAACCAACCAATGATAGAAAAGTTATTTTAAAACATATAGATACCAGTGTTTTTCCTTAATATTCAGTACCATTCTCGAGGAAAAGTGAAGTGACGAACTGTGTCTTATTTCCACTCGCCCCCTTCCCAAAAAGGCAGTTCGCTGAACAGAAGTAACCCACTTACTTCGCAGAACACCATAACGCGAATAATGCGAGAAAACGAAGCTAAATGTGAACTCTCATCTGTTTAAATTCTATTCATCCAACAATTCAACAAGGGAAAATCAAATAAACGGACCAACTAAGCCAGTAAATAGATAATGAAAAATAAATTGACAGTTCCATGCTCAGCCTCATTTTGCGGATATGAACTAACCTGATCAGACCCAACTTTGTCAATAGCTGATCCAAACCACCCGTAAACGCAAAACTTCATTACACCCATAAACAAACACAACCCGCAAAACACAAAGAACATCCAATGCCCCAACTTCTTTCTCTCTCTCAATCCCACTCCCAACTCTACTCCACCCAAAGATCCAAACCCAATGGTCCTCTTCGAGGGAGCTCGCTGAGTCAGATGAAGATGGGTCGGCTTCTTTTCAAATACCGAGTCAAACCCATCAACGGAACCCCAGTTGCTTGCGCGTTCAGATCTGGGTGAATTCAGCTGAAGCTCGATCTCGTGATGGCGAGGATGAAAATTGCTGTTGCTTTGACTGCTGTTAGTGTTTTGACTGCTGCTGCTGTTGTTGCGCTTGAACGAGTGGGCTCGGCGAGTCATCGGCCCGGAGAATCGGGGGCTGTTGACTCGCGGGGAGCGGGAGACGCCATCACTGGCGGTGTTGTGTTGATTGAAACCCATACAAGACAGGGAATGGAAGCGACTGAATGAAAAGCCGGTATGATTATTAAGGAATATGTTTGATTGGATCACAGAGCCGCCGTTAACGACGGGGAAGTTGAATCCCCAGGACAACAAGATACCCTATATAAACGAGTCTTAATCCCTACCTCTCTATATTGAACAAATCCTACCCAAGACGAATGATCAGCAGGCAGTATTACGGTCACGGATTTCACGCATATGGTCTACGAGATACCGACTTATATGATACTAGTATTTGTAATTCTTTCCCGGGATAAGAATGAACTTTATTTGGAATACCACTTTTATCTCGCAATCATGCCTCAGAAAAATTTCCGCTGGACTGGATGACATGTTAAATTTATTTCCTTTGGGAAATTTAGGATGTAAAAAGAACTAATGGAAGAATTATAAGATTTTTTTTAAAAAAAAACAGAAATAGCTATCTTATAGAATTGACAAGGACAAGCATCTTCTTAGCCTTAGTATTGGCCTTGCAAGAACGTAGTCTCCATGTTTTGTTTCGTTGAATTTGATTTCTAGACTAGTCTTGACATGGCATGCACGTTCCACTTTTAATTTAATTGAAGAGGTAGATTTGAACTTAAAAAAAATTGTGCAATTAACTCAAGTACTAATTAAATTTATTTTCTGATTGGTGACTATGTTTGTATTTATGTAATTGGAAGTAGTTAGTTATAATTTATTTAAATGAAATTCATCAAATATTTAAAATTCTTTTCACCCTATCCTATAATTCTAAGAAAATTTTTATATTGTATAATTATGTCTTATAGCAAATCTAGCACTAGGTTAATAACAATAAAATATAAAGTTATGACTTATGGAGTATATTAATCAATAGAAGTATATAAGATTGAAAGTTATTTTAAATTATAAAATTTATTTTCAAATGAGAATAAACTTGTTAAGATAAAATATCAAAAATGGATAAAGATTGACTACGTTTAAGATTTGAATTGAGTTTATTTATGATTAAAGATAAGAAGAAATATTAAATTATTTTTATTTTTATTCTTATTAAAATTTTTTATAAATAACAAGTTTGTCAATTTAATTTTTTTAAACAATGTCAATTATAAATATTAATTTATTTTTTATTAAATTTATCATCGAGTATCATTCGGTTTATATTGAAAGTCCTTCTTTAAAAAACTCTTTCCACCTTTAAAATATAATTTAATGTTATTACTTTTTCCTTTTTTTGTTTTGTTTTGTACGGGATTAGTACTGACAGAAGTTAAGTTAAAAAAATAGAAAGCTGTGAAGCACGTGAGCCTAAACTAACATTACATTCTAATTCATGTATTTGGTTGTAGGACATTACCAAAATCAATATTATCATAATTAGTTGAAATGAAAATTGTAATAGTTTAAATATTTTTAATCCTAATATCTTTGTTTTTCAGTTAGACGCGTTTTCCTTTTTCTTCTAGAAACAACAAAGAAGCCTCCCACACCTAACCCTGACTTTTGAATTCAACGATGACAGCTGGTGAACTTTTTGTGTACAGGACACACTGCTTCGTCAATTTGTTTTATAATTTTTAGATTCCCCACAATATTATTGATTTAAAGACTAAATAAATTATACACGTAAAAGCATAGTTTGTTGGTAATGCTGCGCGGCGGAGTAACGGTGGCCGCCTGCCCCAATTATTGGGTTTCTGATTTAATAAATATTATTTTCTATTTTGCTCCGGTCATCCGATTAAAAGATTCTATTTCATTCCATTATTTCTTTTTCTTTTTCTTTTAAATTAAATTTATTGGACGGCCTTTGTTGACGAAATGGGCGGTGGACTTTTCCAGCTGCAAACAGCTCTTTTTCCCACGTGCAGGGACACGAAGATGACTCCTCCACCGCCATAATCTTTTATTATTTTTTTAATATGATAAATAAAATCAAATAATTATTTAATTTTTTATAAGTAACAAAACTATTATTTGTCAAAAAATTTATGATTTATCTCATTAATGATTGGGCATTTTTATTATAATAATTAACTGTCTTAATCTAATTATGTTAACGTATTTCTAAAATTTTTGACTTCCCGACAATTGAATGTAATCTAATATTAAACCCTCGTACAAGTCACCTAAAAATTATAAATATTTTAAAAAAATTTTACACTTCCATTTTTCATGTTCTTCAGTGTAGTAAGGTTTGTCTCACAAATATTTTCACCTTTTTTTACATGGAAAGATTTTTTTTAAAATTTTGACAAGATTTAAATGTAGTAATATGGGTTATTTCTAAAATTAATATAAGATATACAAAAGGAAATATAATTTTAAAATATCCTAATATTGACCCCAAAAAGCTTAATATAAATTAGCAGTTAGTACCGATTGGTATGACAAAAGTATATTCAATTAAAGCATTTAATTATTCTATTTTCTCCGACCAAATTGAGGTGTAATTTTAATTTTGGAGCAGTTTTTGTTTTATGAAAGCAAATGATTTTATTAAAAACGTATATACATCAACTCATACAACCCACCAAGGAAGCATATGAGAAATTGATTAAATAAACAAGAAAAAAATTGTAAAACCATTGTAATGCCCAGAACGATGAATAGGAAAGTTTAATTATATTCTATGGTAACCACCAGCTTAACGGAAGACTCGATCACTCTTCTTCCCAAAAACACCATAACCGTAGGTTGAAGTTATGACGTCAACAAGGAGAGGAAACTGGAGGAACACAAATGAAGTGACAGGAAGAGAAGCAAGCGCAGCCACCCCAATTAGAATCCAGGCCTTTCCCTGCCCGAACATTAGATAAACTGCGGAGCCAAAGGCCGTTATCATGAATGTTATAGAAAGGAATAAGGTGACAAGGCCTATAATTAATTTTCTGGGCAAAGCATAGAGAAAATCAGCTTCTGCATAGCGTGAAGTAAGGATAGATAGAAACATCAAAAGGGAGGTGGTGGATGCAAAAAGAGATATCGCATCTGAAACCGCAAAGATTATGAATGCTTTACTTTTATGTAAAAAAAATAGGCTCTCCATTGTCATCGTTGTTGCCTCCGGGCACGGTAATGGCTGCTGCAAAAACTATTGTCACGATCAATGCTGCAGCAATTGTGCATGAGGTTGCAGTATCTTTCATCCATTTCTCTCCTTCAGCCACTAGCTCCTTATGTTCTTCAGTGAAAACCTCTTGAGGAGTTTTGTTTTTGTTGTTGGTACTGTTTTTCATCCGAGGTGTCCCGAATTTTTCCACTTCCTATATGGAACGTAATTGAGAATTTTGTATATAGAAAATTGAAGCGCTTTTATTTTTGCAAATTACAATAACTTGGTTTTATTTTGCAAATTGCTTACCTTGAACCATTTTAACTCACGTTGCATTTGTAAAGCTGCCCCGGAACAAGACTGAGCTTGTAGCGTGGTGCCAGTTTTCCTGCCAAGTGTAAGATGGTGTTGCAGTCGTTGTCATATATATCCATCACCATAAGTTTAAATTTGCTCATCTGATATGCTAGATTGAAAACATTTTCACAGCGGTGGAGAATTGCCAAATGAAACATGTAGTGATTGGAGTTATTAGACCAAATTTCCTCTGGAAAGATGTCCACTATCTCTTCTATCACCTCTGGATTACCCCGTACTGCAGCTTCAACGACCGCGCCAACAGTTTGAGATGACACATGTTGTGGGTTAGGTAAAGATTCAAGTTTGTTGCATAACAACTTGACAACTTGAAGAGCTTGATGGTGCTTCAACTTCTTGTCCTTGACATGCTTTACGAATGGTACTGTAAAATTGAATACGAAATTAATTATCAGTGATATATATATATATATATATATATTATATCATAGTTATGTGAACTAAAGTTATTGATGGTTATCTCTTTGTTACCTAACCATCCAATCACTTCCCAAATCGTGGTAGTCAACGGTTGCTCCAGGACTGCAAATAGAAAACAACAAGTCAATTAGGTAGTGTAAATTTTATCAAAGTTTATATTTTCATTTAGAAAAAAGCCATAATACTCCTTGTGTTTTAATTAATTTGCATAAAATCCTCTCTTAACATGAAAATTGAACTAAAATACATTGTATTTCATTATTTTCTATACCAAATCCCTTGTCTACTAAAGTCTATTTTCATTAAAATTTATTTTTAGGAAAAAACCATAATGCTTTCCTATATTTTAGTTAGTTTACACAAAATATACTTTTAATACGAGAATTAAAATAAAATATATTATATTTTAGTATTTCCTTACTTGTTTTAGGTGAAAATGGTTGTAAATTTTGTTTTTTCTATAAATTTAAAATATTATTATTATTATTTATATAATTCATTTTTTATGATAAAGTCAATTCTCTAATATTAGGTGAAAATGGTTGTAAATTTTGTTTTTCTATAAATTTAAAATATTATTATTATTTATATAATTCATTTTTTTTATGATAAAGTCAATTCTCTAATATTGAGAGTTGAATGTTTTTAATTATTATTTTTATTTTTTTTTTTCTTTTCTTATTGTTAAGTGTATTTTATTTTTGTTAAAAATTTTAAATGATATTTTTTCATCACGATTGTTTGTTTCATTAAAATAACCAAAATCAAATTAAAAATTTTATAATTCTTTTAAAGGAAAGGAAAATCCAACAAAACTTAATACACTTTATTTATTTTAGTTTTTAGAGTTTTTCTTTTTTATATAATAAAGTTTATTTTTTATATTCTTTAATTAATTCTTTAATTCGATTATTACAATTTAACACCTTTTGTTGGAAAAAAATATGATACCTATTTAAAAAATCTTCAAACATAAGAGAATTTAGTATTATTTTCATATCACAAGAGAGTTTTGTGTATTTAAAGAACACATGTAAAATTTTATATTTTTAGCCCTTTTCATTTTATTTATTTTTTTGGCACCAAAATCAAAACAGTTAATTAAATAGAATAGGATTAATTGGTATCTATTGTTTATGTTGTTTTGCTTTTGGATCTTGGGTTGATAAGTTTTCTGTATTTTTGTGAAATAACATATCATTCCTCTTAGAAATAAATTTGAAATAAGCACAATCAAATTTTATCATATCTCTGAGAAATCTTATCTCTAATATTTAAGAATTTCCATTTGCAGAATAGCAAGAAAATACCAGAAGTTTTGTTTTATTAATATTGAAATTGATTTGCCATGAAATTTAGGAAAGTTTTGGACTGGGCATTTGTTTAGTGTGCTCTAATTAAGTTTTTGTGTGAGATGGAGAAAGAGAGAGATGACCTGAGACCAGACGTCTACTCCAGCCATCTGTACGGGGAAGCACTGGAGTTGGATTCTCCACGTCACCTTCAACTTTGTTAGGGTTGGACTCGAACCTTGGAGGGACAGCTTCAAGAGAAAGTCAATATTAGAAAATATCAAAAACTAACTATTATGTACTGTTTTTGAGGAAAATTTGTTATGCCCGTTACTTCTTTCTTTTTGTTATTGAAAGGAAAGGCAAACATCTCCTGTCCCCATATCTGCAAAAAAAAATAGCTTTGCTTATAAGAGTATATGTTTCTTTGCTTCTTCCGTTTTCTTGTTTGAATATAGTCTACACATTGAAAAGGTCAAAAAAGAACAAAAAAAGGTTGCAGAAAGCAACCGTCATAAATTAAATTTTCCAGCAATTTTAAGCGACTTCCTCTCCGAAATGCCCAAGGTGTTTGAGCCATTGTCTTCGGAGGCGTGTCACCACGGTCCTTAAAATTGGCCAAGTGAGGGTATTGCTTAATCAAGTTTAATGCCACATCTGCAATTAAGAAACGTATATTATCCAATTACCAGTACTGTCAAAATGCAGGACACTTTAGCAGAGAAAAAACAAAATCAGGACTTAATCAATTATATGTAGTTATAATCTTAAATCACCATATATAATAATAATAATAATAATAATAATAACAACAACAACAACAACAACAACAACAACAAACAACAACCAAACTGTGAGGTCTAGATCCAGGCTCCATGCATTAAAAACAAAGCCAAAAAGGCTTTGTGTCTTCAATGGCTTTGTCGGGTCCATCCCCATGAAAAAAGGTGTGAAAGGATTGCAAATTCATCCTTTGTTGCGGCACGCAAGCTGCATTTCGGCCTTTTATTTTTCCTATTTTGTTGCAGCACGCAAGCCGCATTTTGCAGCATTTATTGACAAGTTACAGACGATGGCGGACAATGCAAGCCATCCCTCGCCTATAAATAGGGGATGGCTTGGCATCTTCAAAACACACCAAGTCAGGATGTGAGCTAGAGAGAGAGAGAGTCTCTCAAAGCTTGAGAGAGAGAAAAAAAAAAATTCTCTTGTGTAAATGGTGAGATTACTGAGTGAGAGTGATACAAAAGTGAGAATTTTTTTTGTGATTGATATCTCGAGTTGGTAAAAATACGCGAGAGTCCTGTGTAAAATTCTTTCCTATAGTGGTGATATTTTTTCCTCTGGATTCGTGATTTTTCCCGATTTGGATTTTCCACATAAATCTTGATGTCTATATTTTACCTCCTCCTAAATTTACTGTGTGTGTATTTTTTATTCTGTGGGTGTGTTGGCCCTAACATGTGGCGTCAATGCATACGCGGCCCCAACAAGTGGTATCAGAGTACTGTGGATCCTAACAAGTGGTATCAGAGCCAAGGTTTGTACTGTTCACACATACGTGATACTATTCATACATACGAAAGTTTTGTTCATACGTACGAGGTACTGTTCATATATACGATGGTACTGTTCATACGTACGGTGGTACTGTTCACATATACAGTAATGTACATGGTGGCACTATTCACAGTAAATTTTGTGAAAATGTTGGGAGTAAAATATGTTGTGGAAAAATTCAACGGTGAAGATGGATTTTTCACATGGTTAAGAAGGAAAGGACAGCATTGGCGATACGGCTGGTTCCTTCTTGTGTATGGGAGACCTTGAAGTCTTGATTGTCTCGACGGTAGTCCATGGCTAACTGCCCATACAGGGGGCAGGATAGGGAAGATCCCTTGGACTTAGTCGGTAAAACTTTGGTTAAGATGTTGTGGCTAGTGCAGATATGGCAGGAGGATTACTCTAGTCTACTGGATGGGGTCGCTTGGATGAGTCAGGTGCATGAGGACAAGTCAGAGGTGTCGACCAAGGAGCTGACCCGTGGTCATGAGGAAGGCCATGTCACAGAGATCCCTGTGCTAAATGGTCTTAAGGGCATGCTGCAGACCTTGCCCAAGGAAGATGTAACCAAGACAAATTTTGACAGCAAAGAGAGTTCCGTAGATCAAAGTCGAGAGGGGCAACTCGACTTGGACACATGAAGCGTAGACATGCAGAGACGGGAAGGAAGGGAAATCTAACTTCCCTTGGGACTTCTGTGAGTGGGGAAGTCTGAGAAGAAGTGGCTGAGTTGATGACCCATGAGTTAGGTAGCCACTAGGATAAAAAGACCAAGGGTTCTAGTCTTGTTTCAAAAGCAAGCAGACTGTTGATTGGCCCAGGACAGTTGCTTGACAGAAGAGAGCTTAACCGGGCTAGAGAGACCAGCAAAGGGCGTAAGAGTCCTTGAAGCTCGCGGAGCTGAAGGAGGGGGAGCAAACCCTCCAAACCTTGTGCATTGGATTGGCAAGAGAGTAAGTCAAGTGTTTTGCCAAACCAGAGGAGTCAACTGGGCGGCGGATCAAAGAAAGACTTTGTGGAAGGCGAAGTTGAAAGGCCAAGTGGCCGAGGTCCTAACTTTTGTGCTGGGATGAGGAGCTGCAGCAAAAGTCAATCAACAATAGGCAAAGGGCTTTGAATGCATAGCAGAGCTATTCAGACAGAAGACTTAGTTTTCAAGGAAAGAGACCAAGTATAAGTGATTTTGTTGCTACTTAGGCCAAGGAGTTGGCCTTGACTTCAGAAGGAAGCTGGCAAGAGGACGTAAGGATGTCATTAGTGGGGGGAGCTTAGGAGTTAGGCAAACCCATGGATGAGGCACAAGTTTTTCTCGGGGAGTCACCAGTCGAGAGCAAGGCTGAGAACTAAATTACGGATAAGGTGGGAGACCCTTGGAAGCTCGTGAGGAGCATCAGGCCAAAGGTAATGTGCTAATGGTTGAAAATGAATCTGAAGTGACAAACAATCTCCAGACTGGTGTGCCAACATTGGCCAAGATGTATTGGCCAAGGGAGATGTTAGGCACATGATGACTAGAACCAGGGACGTTGGTTTTAGGATGGGCACGGCCCATAAGGTTGAGGAGCAGAAGGAGCAACTGCAGGGGTAGCAACCCACCTTAACAAATGATAGCAATTTCCTCCAGGTAGCATGGTTTTGGAAGGAGAGATTTGTGGGGTATAGATCCAGGCCCCATGCATTAAAAACAAAGCCAAAAGGCTTTGTGTCTTCAATGGCTTTGTCGAGTCCATCCCCATGAAAAAAGGTGTGAAAGGATTGCAAATTCATCCTTTGTTGCGGCATGCAAGCTGCATTTCGGCCTTTTACTTTTCCTATTTTGTTACGGCACGCAAGCCGCATTTTGCAGCATTTATTGACAAGTTACAGGCAATGGCGGAAAATGCAAGCCATCCCTCGCCTATAAATAGGGGATGGCTTGGCATCTTCAAAACACACCAAGTCAGGATGTGAGCTAGAGAGAGAGAGAGTCTCTCAAAGCTTGAGAGAGAGAAAAAAATTCTCTTGTGTAGAGGGTGAGGTTACTGTAGTGAGAGTGATACAAAAATGAGAATTCTTTTGTGATTGATATCTCGAGTTGGTAAAAATACGCGAGAGTTCTGTGTAAAATTCTTTTCTATAGTGGTGATATTTTTCCCTTCTTGATCCGTGATTTTTTCCGATTTGGATTTTCCACATAAATCTTGGTGTTTATATTTTATTCCCTCCTAAATTTACTATATGTGTATTTTTTATTTTAAGGGTGTGCAATCCCCAGCATGTGGTATCAATGCATACGTAGTCCTCAACAAGTGGTATCAGAGCACCGTGCATCCTAACACAAACAAGTTAATAATGTCTATTTTAGGCAAACATACGAAGGTTGATGCTAAAGTTTAAGAATCACGATGATTGTGGGGTCCATCCCCATGTGAAGTTTTTTTTACGTGGCTGTTTTTGTCTTTGATGGTTGGCTGCAGCAATGTTTGAAGACACCAACCCATTTGGTTGTGTAACATCCCAACCCAAAACCCTTACCATGTATTTTATTTTGCATTAGTATAATTAGTGATATTATCAGTTATTTAAATTTAGTTTAAAAAGCCCTAAATATTTGTGGGTAAAAAAAAGTTAACATTTAAAAATAATAATAATAATAATAAATAAATAAATATAATAATAAAATAAAATAATAATAATAATAAAATAATAATAATAAAATAAACAAATAAAAAGAAGAAGAAAGAGATGAGGAGGAGTGGGGCCACCTTTGGTGTTTTTTTCGGAAAGTAAGAAGAGAAAGGACGGTGGAGAAGAAAGGAAGAGAAATAAAGAAAAGGAAAAGAAAGGAAAGGAAAGAAAAGGAAAGAGAATAAGAAAAAGGAAAGAGAGAAGAGGGAAGAAAGAGAGAACGAGGCGAGCGAGAGAAGACGAACGGAAGGGAAGGTGCAGGCGACGGAAATCAGTTCAGGCGAGGATCAGGTTAAATTTTTTTAGTTATTTCTAATCTAGTTGCAGTTTAGATCTTTTTAATCGGTTCAGATTTTGTATTAATTGTTGTTTTTTTTTTATGATGAAAAATTTATGAAAAATTTCCATTATTTGAGATTAAATTTCTATTAATTCATGTTAAATCTTGCTAAGAAGGTGACCAAAATAGGTTAGTAAAAACAAGACTAAATTGACACTAAAATTTGTCAGAACTCTAGTCTATAATTTTGCTGACACACCTACGGATTATTTTTCATAAAAAAATAATTATAACTCCTTTTGTGAACGTGAACATACCTTAGTATACCTAACTTGACAATGAGTCTAAAATAATATTTTGAGAATTTTTGAAATACGTATGTAGTAGAAACTTTGACCCCAAATAAAAATGGTAGAAAACAACCTAATTAGGAGTACATCTCATGTATACACTAGCATATTCATGCATCCATGCATCATTTTGGCGTGTTATTGATAGCGTATATGGTTACACTTTAGGACAAGTAAACCGGCCAGACAGTGAGGGTAACAGGATTGAGTCTGGACACACACAATATCAGCAGAGGTGAGTGGTCTTTTTCCTAAATTCAGAATTTTCCTAAAATAGTAAAAGTAATAATTTATTACTAATCAATGTTCTATTTCAAAACCAAAGAATTTATTTTTGAAATGTTTTTATTTATATGTTATGATTATTTTGCTATGTGAAAGGGAAACAGGAATCTCAATTTTTATGCCGTGTGTTATATATGTGAATGTTTGCAATTCACCTGGATAATTCGCTGAGTAACCACATTAGTGTGGTAGTACTACATGATTTATTTGCCGGTGGGGCCTTACGACACCAACAAGCTATGTGTGTTCGTCCATAGGGGTGGTGTCCTATGGAACGAGTCTCATGGCCAGTAGCACCCAGTGGATTTTTATTATGTTATATTTATGTCTACGTGCACGTCAGACCTTATCTTTATTGATGGAGCCGTTATGTTTTTGCTTCCATCCTTAGCCATATAAGATATTTTACTATGGGTGGATCTGCAGGCTCAACGGGTGGATTTGCTTTAATTTTAAATTATGATCAGTGAATTAATATCGCATGATATGATATTTTATACCAGTTATACTAGTTTTATGAATTACTTTTAATTATAGCATTATGCAAAATACTCCTGTTTCACTGGTTTTAGTGATAAGACCATTCACTGGGACGAAGGTCTCACCACTCATTTAATTTTTTCAGGTTCCAGCAATAGAGACCTGTAGCTATACCACGTGCATCCAGCATATCCACTACTTGCATTTTAGTAAGGTTGGGCCCCACTCTTGTCAATAGTAGCTAGTTTATGTTGTGGTTGTGAGCGAAAGTTAGCTAGTGGGTCTGTATGAAAATCTTATGTTGGAACGAAGTATTATGTAAGATAATTATGTTTTCTGTTATAGTAATATCTTAGTTTTTATGTGATGTCTTGTTGAATATTTTTTTTTAGTATGAGTTGTACGTTTGGCTCAAGAGGTACGATAGTTGAATAAGGTTTGACTTTCTCCGTGAATCCCGGGCATCGGAGGTGGTTAAACCCTGTTCCACTGTCACGCCTCGCTCGAGTTACGGGGTGGGGTGTGACAATTAGTGGTATCAGAGCAGTGTTAAGATCTTTAGGGAGTTAGTATTAGTAAATTTTGTAGAAAAAAAAATTTATTTAGAAGTTATGTATAGCAGTACTAATAAATATTATTTGACGTATTGTATCAGGTAATTGTACCAATCATGGTGAACACTAGAAGGACCTCGGGTAGTGCTCGTACTGGTCAGAGTAGGGCTAATAGAGAAAGAGGGGGCCAACCTCATAGGGAGGCATCCAGCATGTCATCTCCTGCTCCAGTAACGGCAGGTGCATTACACACGCATGATTCATTAGCACAGCATCCCCATCTGATATGTCTACACCTAGAGCTCAAGTTCAGCCACCACCAGCCGTTATGCAACCACCAGAAATGGTTGCAATGGCAATTCCAGTAGGAGGAACCACTGTGGCATCTGCTTCCAGTTTTCAAATGCAGAGGTATGAAAAAGTAAAAATATTGGAAAAAGCTAAGAAATTAGGAGCCACAGAATTTGGAGGTACTACGGATCCATTACAGGCAGAGTTATGGCTTAAAAAGATGGAAAGAATTTTTAATTTGATGAGCTGCACAGATGAGGAGAGAGTGCAAAATGCAGCTTTTCTTTAGAAGGCCGAGCTGAGCAGTGGTGGACATCTTACATCACCCGACAACCTGCTGACAAGGTAACAACTTGGGAGGAATTTAAGACAGAGTTTGATCGACAGTATTTCCCAGCCGTCTATCAAGACAACAAGAGGGAGGAATTTCTGGATCTTAAACAGGGAAACATGTCAGTGGCCGATTATGAGGCCAAATTTACTGAGCTTTCCAGGTTTGCTTTACCCCTGGTGACACAGGAAATAGAGAAGTGTAGATTCTTTGAACGAGGACTTAGATTGGAAATAAAAGCAAAAACTCAGATGCAGTCATATGCTGGCTTTGCTAGTCTTGTAGAATGTGCTTATAAGGCAGAAAATATTGAAAAGGATTTTGCTATCAGGAGACAAGAAAGATTCCAGAAACGAGCTACAGGAGGGTCAACCAGTAAAGGTAACAGTCAACAGCAGAAAAGGTCTTTCCAGTCTGTAGCATCTCATAAGGGGGGAGAGGTGTCAATGGCAGTGGAGACAATACCAGCATATTTTCCAAGTCAAGGAGAACGAGGGCTCAGACCGAGACTGGAGTCAGTTGTACCAAGTGGTCAAACAGCAGGAGTGGGACCGGCAGAGACCAGTGTTAGTAGGACCAATACTTCAGTAATGAGCCCATTGAAGAAGATTCAGTACCCACAATGCTCCAAATGTGGTAAATTTCACCCAGGTGAGTGTCGTCAGGGAATGGGAGTGTGTTTACCAGTGTGGCCAGCCGGGACATATGCAGAGGGCATGTCCTATGGGAAAAGGGTCCTAGATAAGGGGAGGTAGTGCACAAGGTAACAAGGCAGGAATTAGTATAAGTGGGCAGGGATCCACTACAGACAGACAAAGGGTAGAAGCCGAGTTTATGCTATAACCGATCCAGAGGCTAGGGCTGCACCAGATGCAGTATTGGGTATGTTACTTATTTCTGGCACTTATGCATATGTTTTAGTAGACTCAGGTGCTACACATTCTTTTATTTCATCCTCATTTGCTGCAAGAATTGGATTAAAAGCCGCACCTTTAGAACAACCTATAACAATATCTACCCCAGTGATGAGCAGTTTTATTGTGAAATATATATATAGAAAGTGTAAAGTGAATATAGCAGAAACCGAGTTAATAGTAGATTTGCTCCCTCTAGAGATGTATGACTTTGATGCTATCTTTGGGATGGATTGGTTGACTATGTACAAAGCTAAAGTAGACTGTTTTAGAAAGGAGGTATTACTGCAGTTAGATGATGGTAAAGAAGTATGTTTTGTGGGAGAACGCCGTATACTCCCTACTTGTCTTGTTTCAGTAGTGACTGCTCGGAGACTGGTTAAGAAAAGTTGTGAAACTTATTTGGCTAGTATAATTCAATCTGGTGTTAGTATTCCTCAGCTACAAGATATACCAGTAGTAAGGGAATTTTCAGACATTTTTCCATAAGAGTTATCAAGATTACCACCAGATAGGGAAGTGGAGTTTGGAATTGAGTTGGTATCAGGGACACAGCCAATTTCTCGAGCCCCTTATAGGATGGCGCCAGCTGAACTAAAGCAATTAAAGACACAACTTCAAGAACTAATTGATAAAGGCTTTATCAGACCAAGTGTATCACCATGGGGAGCTCCAGTTCTATTTGTAAAGAAGAAAGATGGGACAATGAGATTGTGCATAGATTACAGGCAGTTAAATAAGGCAACTATCAAGAATAAATATCCTCTGCCAAGGATAGATGATTTGTTTGATCAACTCCAAGGTGCAAAAGTATTTTCTAAAATAGATTTGAGGTCAGGTGTAATGACCCGATTTCTAAAAATTTTTAAGGTTGGGGACCAAAGTGTAAGAATTAAATTTCAAAGGATTAAAGTAGAAATTCCCAGGGACCAAATTGTGAGAAGCTAAAAGCCGAAGGGCTGGGTTGCAATTTGACAGAAATTTCTGTCAGGAACAGTGGCCGAATGCTGTTCCTCGTCGATTTGGCCACGTTTTGTGATGATTTGAGTCGGCTTTTGGCACGTTATTGCGTGTATTTGAAAGCTCGACGGAACCCCTCAATCAATTGAGGTCTCGGGTGAGAGGAGAGGGAGAATTTTGGTGCTTTCTCGCCGACCAAGCGCACGGACGGCCGACGGCTTTCGAAGCTTTTGGAGAGCTTTTTGACCGGCTTTTCCACCGATTGGAAGGCCTGTGAGGCTCGCCGGAGGGTGTTCTACAAGTCTTCAATCTTGATCGGCAAGGTGAGGCTTCCTTCTTTCAATTTCTTTTTGGTTTTTTTGTTCCGGTCTGTTCAGACCCGGACAGCTGTTTTCCGGGTTGTTCTTCCGGGCGACAGGGATGAACCCGGATGAGAATCCGGGTTCGGGCGGTTCGGGCCCGGGTTGGGTCCGACCCGGGCCAAAGGGGTTCGGCCGGACTGGGCTAGTTGGGGCCCAGTCCTAGGTGGGCTTGGCTCGCGGGCCAGCCCACGGGAAAAAAAAAAAAAAAAGAAAAGAAAGAAAGTGTTGGGCTTGGGCCGGCCCAACTGAGTGGGCTGGCCCAGACGGGTCCGAGCTGCGGCTGAGCTGAGCCGAGCCGAGCCGCCGATGGGCTGGCGGCTCAAGCCGAGCCGCGGCTCAAGTCAAAAAAAAAAAAAAAAAAAAAAAGAGGAAAAGGGGTTTGACCGAACCGGCCGGGACTTTGACCGGCCGGTTCAGTGGCCATTTTGGCTTGGTTTTGGGAGGTTGGACCGGTTCTGAGTTCAGGGGGATGAGGGCTATCAGACCAAGTGGGTTCGGGAAATTTTGGGCACCCGGTTCGAGGTGAACTGGCCTCGGTTTGCGTGCCAATGCTTAAGGTTAGGGTTTTTGGCCCGGTTCGGAGCTGGTTTGAGCCATTTTTGGCCAGTTCATAGTGGTTCCTAGGGTTTTTGGGCCTTCTGAATCCGATTTTGAGGGTTTCGTGGCCGTTTGAGTTGAGTCGGAGGTAGTTTTAGATCGGACTAAGCCAGTTCGTGGGTTTTAGAGACCGGTTCGTTGCGGTTCGAGTTTTGTGGAGGATGGTTCCGTAGTTTTGAGGGTGGTTAAGTAGATTTGTTCTGAATTAGTGAGTCGCGTAGGTTCTGGTGACAGGTCGGATTGCCTCGAGATGCGTGCGAGGGGCCAGTTTGGAATTTTAGTCCGGTTTGAGGCTACCGAGCCTGTTTCTTGTGCCAGTTTTGGCGTTGGTGATGGTTTTGTGTGATTTTGATTGCAGATTCGCAGGCAGGGACACACTCGATCACTGAGTCGGGTTAGGTGACTCGGGACTCTCGTTTTGACTTAGCGTCTGTACTGTGAGTGATGATATCCTCTCTATGCTTGTGTTTTCATACTGTGATTTTCAGACATGATGATTATGTGATTTGAAAACTGTACTTTGATTATGCGTTATACCCGGGATATGTGTTATGTGTTTGGTGAACTGTCAGTGAGCTATGTTAGTATGTGATACTTGTTTTGAGATGTGAACTGTATATGTTACGTATACCTGTTTTTGACTATATGTGAGGATGGTATCATCTGATGTGAGGCGGCAGGGCAGAGGCCGCGGGCGGCAGAGGCCGCGATGTGATGTGTGATGTGAGGCGCAGAGGCCGCGGGGCGACAGTGGCCGCGGATGTGATATGCACTAGTGCGATTCCTCCGATCGTCGAGATGGTGGGTTCCTCCGATCGTGAGAAGACGAGACAGGGGTCTCGTGATGTGATGTGCACGGGGTGGCAGACTCAGCCGACGGACGGTGGACCGTAGCGTACGGGAGTACCTTGGCCCGGCGATGAGATGAGTTGTGTGGCTAAGGGCTCAGCCGGCGGACGGTGTGCTACCGTAGCGTGCGGGGAGTATACTGGCCCAGTGATGTGATGTGTACGGGATGGCAGGCTCAGCCGGCGGACGGTGTGCTACCGTAGCGTGCGGGGAGTACACTGACCCTATGATTGATGTGATGTGATGATTGATTACCTTGATACCTCACATATGTGTTTTGATTACTGCTCACTGTATATATGTGTATGTATGATTTTGTACTTGTGGCGTGATACATATCCCAACATGTATAGATTAGGTATCATCCGTACTCACTGAGTTTCGCGACTCATAGTTTTAAACATTCCAGATTCTTTTGACTGCACTCGCCTCGATTAGCGTGCCACATGGGAGTCGACGACAGCGGACTTGATGGATGTACGGGCATTTCTCTTTTGTACTTTACCTGATTGTATTCTAGAGTAGCTTCCTTGTACTCTCAGACAGGATCCGGGTGATTTTTGGGTGTTATGTTATTACACTTTGTGTATGTTTTATATATTTTGAGTTCGACTAGTTTGTTGAGGCTTACTGGGGTCGGTGGATCCCAGTGCCGGTCACGGGCCCGAGGTTCGGGGCGTGACATCAGGATACCATCAGTTGAAGATCAAATCTCAAGACATACCTAAGACTGCTTTCAGAACAAGGTATGGACACTATGAGTTCTTAGTGATGCCATTTGGACTGACAAATGCCCCTGTAGCTTTCATGGATTTAATGAATCGAGTTTTTCAACCTTACTTGGATAAATTTGTAGTGGTTTTCATTGATGATATTTTGATCTATTCTAAGACAGAGGAGGATCATAAAGAGCACTTAAGGACAGTGTTACAAATTTTACGGGAGAAACAATTGTATGCCAAATTGAGTAAGAGTGAATTTTGGATTGATAAGGTAATATTTTTGGGGCATATTGTAACAGCGAAGGAGTGTCAGTTGATCCCCAAAAGATTGAGGCTATTGTACAGTGGGAATCTCCCACTAATGCTACTGAAGTGAGGAGCTTTTTGGGACTGGCTGGGTACTATAGAAGATTCGTAGAAAACTTTTCCACTTTGGCTCCCCTCTGACTAAGTTATTAAGGAAAAATAATAAGTTTGAATGGACTCAAGAGTGTCAACAGAGTTTTGAGGAATTAAAGCAGAAATTAACTACTGCTCCAATATTGACACTACCTATTAGTGGAAGAGAGTATGTGATTTATAGTGATGCCTCACGAAAGGGATTAGGCTGTGTACTTATGCAAGAGGGCAAGGTTATTGCTTATGCTTCTAGACAACTCAGGTCTCATGAATCAAACTACCCTACACATGATTTGGAGTTAGCTGCTGTAGTGTTTGCTTTGAAAATTTGGAGACATTATTTGTATGGGGAGAAATGTCAAATATATACAGACCACAAGAGTTTGAAGTATGTCATGACTCAGAAGGAATTGAATTTAAGGTAGAGGCGGTGGATTGAACTCATTAAAGACTATGACTGCACCATAGAATACCATCCAGGAAAAGCAAATGTGGTTGCAGATGCACTCAGTAGGAAGTCTTCAAGTGGTATTTTATCTCACATCAGAGCAATACAGCTACCCTTATTAGTGGAGTTAAGATCTTTGAATGCAGGATTAACAGTTGGCAGTTATGGGCCCTACTAGGAGATTTTCGAGTTAGGCCTACTCTACTGGAACAGATAAAGAAATTACAATCACAGGACCCTCAGTTGAGGAAGATTTTGGGAGAAATAGGAAATGGAAAGCAAGAAGATTTCAGAATAAGGGAAGATGGTGCATTATTATTCAGGAATAGAATGTGTGTACCAAAAGTTGAGGAACTCAGAGATCAAATTTTAGAAGAGGCACACAGTTCGGCTTATGCCATGCATCCAGGGAGTACTAAAATGTACCAGAACTTGAAACAAAATTATTGGTGGAATGGCATGAAAAGGGAAGTGGCTAATTATGTATCTAAATGCTTAACCTGTCAACAAATTAAGGCTGAGCATCAAGGACCTGTTGGAAGATTGCAATCATTACCGATCCCTGAATGGAAATGGGAACACCTGACCATGGATTTTGTTATGGGATTACCAACCACTAGAAAAGGAAATGATGCTATTTGGGTGATAGTGGATCGGCTAACTAAATCTGCTCACTTTATCCCTGTTAAGAATTCCTTCTCTTTGGATAAGCTAGCCGAATTGTACGTAGATGAAATTATTAGCAGACATGGAGTACCTGTATCCATTGTGTCGGATAGGGATCCCAGATTTACTTCACGATTTTGGCCAAGTTTACAACAAGCTTTGGGGACCAAACTTAAATTTAGTACAGCCTTTCATCCTCAAACCGATGGACAATCAGAACGGACTATTCAAACTCTAGAAGATATGCTTCGCAGTTGTGTATTGGAATATTCGGCAGCTGGACAAACTTTTGTCTTTAATGGAGTTTGCTTATAATAATAGTTTTCAGTCCAGCATTGGTATGGCTCCATATGAAGCACTCTATGGTAGAAAATGCAGAACTCCGATCTGTTGGGATGAAGAAGGAGAAAGGAAAGTATTAGGACCTGAAATGGTACAGACCACTGTAGCTCAAATTAAATTAATTAGGGATCGATTGAAGATGGCTCAGGACAGACAGAAAAGTTATTTCAACCCCAAGCATAGGGATATTAACTTTGAGATTGGAGATAGGGTGTTTTTAAAAGTATCTCCATGGAAGGGTATATTAAGGTTTGGCAGAAAAGGGAAATTATCTCCAAGATACATTGGGCCATATGAGGTGATAGAAAGAATTGGACCAGTTGCTTACAGATTGGCATTGCCACCAGAATTGTCACAGATTCACAATGTTTTTCATGTTTCTCTGCTCAGGAAATATGTATCAGATCCTTCTCATGTTTTGCAAACCCAACCAGTGAATCTCAAAGAAGATTTATCTTATGAGCAACATCCTGTACAGATCTTGGCTCGAGAAGTGAAACAGTTACGGTCTAAAGAAGTCCCACTAGTAAAAGTTTTGTGGAGAAATCAACAGCACGAGGAGATGACTTGGAAAGGGAGGAGGATATGAGGAAGAAATATCCCCATCTATTCATTTCATTAGTATAGCTGAATTTCGAGGACGAAATTCCTTAAGGGGGGTAGATTTGTAACATCCCAACCCAAAACCCTTACCATGTATTTTATTTTGCATTAGTATAATTAGTGATATTATCAGTTATTTAAATTTAGTTTAAAAAGCCCTAAATATTTGTGGGTAAAAAAAGGTTAACATTTAAAAATAATAATAATAATAATAAATAAATAAATATAATAATAAAATAAAATAATAATAATAAAATAAACAAATAAAAAGAAGAAGAAAGAGATGAGGAGGAGTGGGGCCACCTTTGGTGTTTTTTTTCGGAAAGTAAGAAGAGAAAGGACGGTGGAGAAGAAAGGAAGAGAAATAAAGAAAAGGAAAAGAAAGGAAAGGAAAGAAAAGGAAAGAGAATAAGAAAAAGGAAAGAGAGAAGAGGGAAGAAAGAGAGAACGAGGCGAGCGAGAGAAGACGAACGGAAGGGAAGGTGCAGGCGACGGAAATCAGTTCAGGCGAGGATCAGGTTAAATTTTTTTAGTTATTTCTAATCTAGTTGCAGTTTAGATCTTTTTAATCGGTTCAGATTTTGTATTAATTGTTGTTTTTTTTTTATGATGAAAAATTTATGAATAATTTCCATTAGTTGAGATTAAATTTCTATTAATTCATGTTAAATCTTGCTAAGAAGGTGACCAAATTAGGTTAGTAAAAACAAGACTAAATTGACACTAAAATTTGTCAGAACTCTAGTCTATAATTTTGCTGACACACCTACGGATTATTTTTCATAAAAAAATAATTATAACTCCTTTTGTGAACGTGAACATACCTTAGTATACCTAACTTGACAATGAGTCTAAAATAATATTTTGAGAATTTTTGAAATACGTATGTAGTAGAAACTTTGACCCCAAATAAAAATGGTAGAAAACAACCTAATTAGGAGTACATCTCATGTATACACTAGCATATTCATGCATCCATGCATCATTTTGGCGTGTTATTGATAGCGTATATGGTTACACTTTAGGACAAGTAAACCGGCCAGACAGTGAGGGTAACAGGATTGAGTCTGGACACACACAATATCAGCAGAGGTGAGTGGTCTTTTTCCTAAATTCAGAATTTTCCTAAAATAGTAAAAGTAATAATTTATTACTAATCAATGTTCTATTTCAAAACCAAAGAATTTATTTTTGAAATGTTTTTATTTATATGTTATGATTATTTTGCTATGTGAAAGGGAAACAGGAATCTCAATTTTTATGCCGTGTGTTATATATGTGAATGTTTGCAATTCACCTGGATAATTCGCTGGGTAACCACATTAGTGTGGTAGTACTACATGATTTATTTGCCCGTGGGGCCTTACGACACCAACAAGCTATGTGTGTTCGTCCATAGGGGTGGTGTCCTATGGAACGAGTCTCATGGCCAGTAGCACCCAGTGGATTTTTATTATGTTATATTTATGTCTACGTGCACGTCAGACCTTATCTTTATTGATGGAGCCGTTATGTTTTTGCTTCCATCCTTAGCCATATAAGATATTTTACTATGGGTGGATCTGCAGGCTCAACGGGTGGATTTGCTTTAATTTTAAATTATGATCAGTGAATTAATATCGCATGATATGATATTTTATACCAGTTATACTAGTTTTATGAATTACTTTTAATTATAGCATTATGCAAAATACTCCTGTTTCACTGGTTTTAGTGATCAGACCATTCACTGGGACGAAGGTCTCACCACTCATTTAATTTTTTTAGGTTCCAGCAATAGAGACCTGTAGCTATACCACGTGCATCCAGCATATCCACTACTTGCATTTTAGTAAGGTTGGGCCCCACTCTTGTCAATAGTAGCTAGTTTATGTTGTGGTTGTGAGCGAAAGTTAGCTAGTGGGTCTGTATGAAAATCTTATGTTGGAACGAAGTATTATGTAAGATAATTATGTTTTCTGTTATAGTAATATCTTAGTTTTTATGTGATGTCTTGTTGAATATTTTTTTTTAGTATGAGTTGTACGTTTGGCTCAAGAGGTACGATAGTTGAATAAGGTTTGACTTTCTCCGGTGAATCCCGGGCATCGGAGGTGGTTAAACCCTGTTCCACTGTCACGCCTCGCTCGAGTTACGGGGTGGGGTGTGACAGGTTGGCAGCCGTGGAAGTCTTCTCTGGTTGCTTGATTGGCAGCCTAAATTGACAAAAGGCAACCAGGAGCTCCTATAAATAGAGGAGCTCCAAACCTGCATCAAGGCACACCAACGAAGAGAGAAGAAGAAAGTTAGAGAGAGACTCTCAAGTTAGAGAGAGGGTGAAAAATATTCTCTTGTGTAGAGGGTGAGGTTATTGTAGCGAGGGTGTCACAAAAGTGAGAATTCTTTTGTGAGTGGTATCTCGAGTTGGCAAAAATATTCGAGAGTTCTGTGTAAATTCCTTCCTATAGTGGTGATATTTTTCCCTCTTGTCCGTGGTTTTTCCCGATTTGGGTTTTCCACGTAAATCTTGGTGTCTATATTTTACCCATTCCTAAATTTACTGTGTGTGTATATTTTTCTGTGGGAGTGCTGGCCCCAACAAATGGCATCAAAGCACCTTGGGTCCTAACAAGTGGTATCAGAGACAAGGTTAGTATTATTCCTACAGTTATTCATACGTACGTGACTGTTCATACGTACGTGACTGTTCATACATACTAGTACTGTTCATACGTATGTGACTGCTTATACATACTAGTACTGTTCATACGTACGTGTACTGTTCATACATACTGGTACTGGTCATACGTACAGTAGTACTGTTCATATATACGTACTGTACACGGGGCACTATTCACAGTAAATTTTGTGAAAATGTCGGGAGTAAAATATGATGTGGAAAAATTCAACGGAGCTGATGGATTTTCCACATGGCAAAGAAGGATGAAGGATTTGTTAATCCAACAAGGTCTTCACAAGGCGTTAGAAGATAAAAAGCCAGCGTCTATAACAGATGAAAATTGGATCGATATAGACGAAAGGGCGGCTAGTGCAATCAGACTGCACCTATCAGATGATGTTCTCAATAATGTCATCGATGAGTCTGGCACGAACAAAATTTGGACAAGGCTAGAAAGTCTATACATGTCCAAAACGTTGACAAATAAATTGTACTTGAAGAAACAACTCTATGCACTCCAGATGCGAGAAGGTACAAATTTTCTGTCACATTTAAATGTGTTTAATGGACTAATCACGCAGCTTGCAAATGTTGGAGTGAAGATTGAGGAATAAGATAAAGCAATCTTACTCCTGAATTCGTTGCCATCCTCCTACAACAATTTGGCAACGACAATCTTCCACGGCAAAACCACCATTGAGTTAGGAGAAGTCACATCAGCTATCTTACTTAATGAGAAGATGAAAAAGAAGCCAGAAAACTCGGGACAAGCTTTCGTCACTGAGGACAGAGGGAGGAATCCAGAAAGAAATCCAAGCAAATGGCGTGGCAAATCCAGAGGGAGGTCCAAATCACGAGGCAGAGGCTGTTGGAATTGTGGTCAACAAGATCACCTTAAGAAGAACTGTCCACCCGCCAAAGCAAAATGGTGGACAAAAGAAGAAAGGTGATGACAGAAATATGACTGCAACAGTACAGAATGGTGATTATGTAGCCCTTGTCATGAACGAAGAAGAGGAGTGCATGCAGGTGTCCACTTCTGATTTAGATTGGTTGTTGACACAGCAGCATCCTATCATCTCACTTCAGTCAGAGATTTCTTTTGCACGTACAAAGCAGGAGATTTTGGTACAGTGAGGATGGGAAACACCAGTTTCTCCAAGATCGTGGGAATTGGTGATATTCATGTCAAGACAACTGTCGGATGCACGTTTGTTCTAAGGAATGTCCGACATGTTCCTGATATGCGGATGAATTTGATATCAGGGATTGTCCTTGATCATGAAGGATATGCAAATCGCTTCGCAAATGGGACGTGGACACTCACCAAGGGATCGCTGGTGGTAGCAAAAGGAAAGGCGTCCAACACACTGTATAAGACAAATGTTGAAATTTGTCATGGCCAGGTGAACGTGGCCGAAGGAGAACAATCTGCAGACTTGTGGCATCGGAGATTGGCACACATGAGTGAAAAAGGGTTGCAGATCTTAGCGAGAAGATCACTTATCTCTTTGGCAAAAGGTACCTTACTTAAACCTTGTGATCATTGCTTATTGGGCAAGCAACATAGGGTATCTTTCCAGAAGACTCTTGATGGAAAATCAGATATACTAGATATGGTATATTCTGATATTTGTGGTCCTATGGAGGTTGAATCGATGTGCGGAAACAAATACTTTCTTACTTTTATTGATGATGCTTCGAGAAAGGTGTGGATCTATCTCTTGAAAACCAAAGACCAGGCATTCCAGGTGTTTCAATCATTCCTTACAATGGTGGAAAGGGAGATAGGCCGAAAGCTGAAGTGTCTCCGATCAGACAATGGTGGAGAATATACCTCAAGAGAGTTTGAAGGATATTGCTCTAGCCATGGGATCAGACATGAAAAAACTGTTCCTGGAACACCACAACACAATGGTGTGGCTGAGAGAATGAATCGCACTATTGTTGAAAGGGTGAGAAGCATGCTCAGAATGGCGAAACTGCCTAAGTCATTCTGGGGTGAAGCAATTGATACAGCCTGCTATATCATCAATAGAAGTCCATCAGTTCCATTGGGATTTGATATCCCTGAAGAAGTATGGATAGGCAAAGAAGTGCCGTACACTCATTTGAAAGTGTTCGGCTGCAAAACTTTTGTCCATGTGCCGAAGGAGCAGAGATCGAAGCTTGACGATAAAGCTATTCCTTGTATCTTCGTCGGATATGGAGATGAAGAATTCGGCTACAGACTGTGGGATCCAGAGAAGAGGAAGATTATCAAGAGCCGAGATGTGGTCTTCCGCGAAAATGAGTTTGGAGTTGATACCCAAATAGAGAAGGCCAAAAAGGAGAATGGTGTGATTTCACATGAAATTACCATTTCATCTCCATCAAATCATGCCACAGATGGAGAAGATACCATACCAGAAGAAGCTGATGATGAAGTTGAGGAGCTGGAGGAACAACAATAGGAAGAGCTAGAGGAGCAACAGCAGGGGGAGCAACCCACCCTACTAGAAGCAAGAGGATTACCTCTCAGGCAATCTGAACGAGAAAAGAAACCGTCATCCAAGTATCCATCTTCTGAGTATGTTCTTATTACTGAAGAGGGGGAGCCGGAGAATTTTCATGAAATACTGACTCATCCAGAAAAAGACAAGTGGATGGAAGCCATGAAAGAAGAGATGAACTCTTTGTGGAAAAATGGCACGTACAAACTGACTGAACTTCCAAAAGGTAAAAGACCACTCAAATGCAAATGGGTCTTTAAAGTGAAGAAAGATGGAAATGGCAAGCTGGTCAGACACAAAGCTCGACTAGTGGTCAAAGGGTTCGGACAGAAGAAAGGTATTGACTTTGATGAAATTTTTTCACCAATTGTGAAAATGACTTCTATCCGAACAATTTTAGGCTTCACAGCTAGCCAAGATCTCGAATTAGAGCAGTTGGACGTTAAAACTGCATTTCTTCATGGAGATTTGGAAGAAGAGATCTACATAGAACAACCAGAAGGATTCAGAGTCAAAGAGAAAGAACACATGGTGTGCAAATTGAATAAGAGTTTGTATGGATTAAAGCAGGCACCAAGGCAGTGGTACAAGAAGTTCAACTCATTTATGAAGAGTCAAGTATACGAAAGGACTCTTTCGGATCCATGTGTAAATTTCAAAAGATTCTCTGACAACAATTTTATTATTTTGTTATTGTATGTAGATGGCATGTTGATTGTCGGACGTGACAAGGAGCAGATAACCAAACTGAAGAAAGACTTATCCAAGACTTTTGATATGAAAGACTTGGGTCCTGCACAACAAATCTTGGGGATGAAGATTGTTCGGGATAGGAAGGAGAAAAAGCTGTGGTTATCGCAAGAGAATTATATTGAGCGTGTTCTAGAACACTTTAATATGAAAGATGCTAAACCAGTTAGCACCCCTCTTGCTGGTCACTTGAAGTTGAACAAGAAGATGTGTCCTACAACAACAGAAGAAAAAGAGAAAATGGCTAAAGTTCCCTATTCCTCAGCAGTTGGAAGCTTGATGTACGCCATGGTCTGTACCAGACTAGATATTGCTCATGCTGTTGGAGTGGTTAGTCGATTTCTTGACAACCGGAAAAAGAACATTGGGAAGCAGTAAAATGGATACTCAGATATCTGAAGGGTACGTCAAAGGCATGCTATGTTTTGGAGGGTCAGATGCAGTCTTAGAAGGTTTTACAGACGCTGATATGGCAGGTGATCCTGATCACAGAAAATCTACTTCTGGGTTTGTATTTACATTTTCAGGGGGAGCTATATCATGGCAGTCAAAGTTGCAAAAGTGCATCGCACTGTCAACAACTGAAGCTGAATACATTGCTACTATAGAAGCAGGGAAAGAAATAATTTGGCTGAAGAGATTCTTCAAGAAATTGGTCTGTACCAAAAGGAGTATGTAGTCTATTGTGATAGTCAAAGTGCAATAGACTTGAGCAAAAACTCCATGTGTCACTCATGAACAAAGCATATTGATGTGCGATACCATTACATAAGAGAACAGGTGGAAGATAAGTCCTTTTATCTGAAAAAGATTTCCACTGACAAAAACCCTTCGGATATGATGACTAAGGTGATTCCTCGCAACAAGTTTGAAATGTGCAAAGAACTTGTTGGTTTGAGCTCTACTTAGAAGAATATCAGCAATCTCCTCACAGAAGCACGGGTCTGGAGGGGGAGATTTGTAGGGTCCATCCCCATGTGAAGTTTTTTTTTACGTGGCTGTTTTTGTCTTTGATGGTTGGCTGCAGCAATATTTGAAAACACCAACCCATTTGGTTGGCAGCCGTGGAAGTCTTCTCTGACTGCTTGATTGGTAGCCTAAATTGACAAAAGGCAACCAGGAGCTCCTATAAATAGAGGAGCTCCAAACCTGCATCAAGGCACACCAACGAAGAGAGAAGAAGAAAGTTAGAGAGAGACTCGCAAGTTAGAGAGAGGGTGAAAAATATTCTCTTGTGTAGAGGGTGAGGTTATTGTAGCGAGGGTGTCAACAAAGTGAGAATTTTTTTGTGAGTGGTATCTCGAGTTGGCAAAAATATTCGAGAGTTCTGTGTAAATTCCTTCTTATAGTGGTGATATTTTTCCCTCTTGTCCGTGATTTTTCCCGATTTGGGTTTTCTACGTAAATCTTGGTGTCTATATTTTATCCCTTCCTAAATTTACTATGTGTGTGTATATTTTTCTGTGGGAGTGCTAATCCCAACAAATAGCATCAAAGCACCTTGAGTCCTGACAATGATCACTCACCAAAGTATTCACACTTTAAAGTATATATAAGAACGAGTACATCTTCTTGCTTCGGAAAGGGATTAGGATTATGGTGCTTGCTGCTGGCGGTAACAGAAAGTAGATAGGTGAGGGTGTGGAGCTGGGCATACGCCTAAAAATCATAGTTTATTGGGAACACTATGCGCCGGCCTAACGGTGGCCGCCTGCCCAATTATTGGGTTCTGATTGCGTAAATATTAATTTCTATTTTACTCCGCTCATCCGATTAGAAGATTCCATTCCATTCCATGTGAGGATCAATCATTTTTTATTTTCCTTTTTCTTTTATTTAATTTTTTGGACGGCCCTTGTAGATGAAATGGACGGTGGGTTTTTCCAGCTCCAAACAGCTCTCACTCCCACGTGCAGGGACACGATGATGACTGCACCATAATCTTGTATTATTTTTTTAATCTGATAAGTAAAATCAAATAATTATTTAATTTTTTATAAGTAATAAAACTATTATTCGTAAAAAAATTTATGATTTATCTCATTGATGGTGGGAAATTTTTATCATATTAATTGACTTGTATTAGTCTAATTATGTTAACATACATCTAAAATTTATTAACTTTACGATAATTGAATTGTAATTTAATATCAAACCCTTGTATAAGTTACTTAAAAATCATAATTATTTTAGAAAACTTTTCACTTCCATTTTTTATTTTCATTTTCTTCAGTTTAATAAGGTTTGTCTCGCAAATATTAACGAATTTTTTAACCATGGAAAGATTATTTTTAATAAATTTTAGACAAAATTAAATGTAGTAATATGGATTATATTTAAAGTTAATATAAGATAAACAAAAGAAAATATGATTTTAAAATATTCTAATATTGACGACAATAAAGCTCAACATAAATTAGCAATTAACACCGCTTGATATGGCAAAAGTATATTCAATTAAAACATTTAATTGTTCTATTTACTCCGAACAAATTAAGTTGTAATTTTAATTTTGGGGCATTTTTTTGTTTTATGAAAGCAAACGACTTTACTAAAAACATATATACATCAACTCACAGACCCACCAAGGGAGCATATATGAGAAATTGATTAAATGAACTAAAAATACATGGTAAAACCATTACAACATGCTGAATGATGAATAGGTAAGGTTAATTATATTACATAATCACCACCAGCTCAACGAAAGGCTCGATCGCTCTTTTTCCCAAAAACACCAGGACCATAGGTTGAAGATATGACATCAACAAGGAGGGGAAACTGGAGGAACACAAATGAAGTGATAGGAAGAGAAGCAAGCGCAGCCACCCCAATTAGAATCCAGGCCTTTCCCTGCCCGAACATTAGATAAACTGTGGAGCCAAAGGCCATCATCATGAATGTTATAGAAAGGAATAAGGTAACAAGACCTATAATTAATCTTCTAGGCAAGGCATAGAGAAAATCACTCTCTGCATAGCGTGCAGTAAGGATAGATAAGAACATCAAAAGGGAGGTTGTGGATGCAAAAAGAGATATCGCGTCTGAAACCGCAAAGATTATGAATGCTTTGCTTTTATGTAAAAAAAAGGCTCTCCATTTTCATCGTTGTTGCCTCCCGGCACAGTAATGGCTGCTGCAAAAACTATTGTCACGATCAATGCTGCAGCAATTGTGCATGAGTTTGCAGTATCTTTCATCCATTTCTCTCCATCATTCACTAAATCCTTATGAGCTTCAGTGAATACCTCTTGAGGAGTTTTGTTATCTATGTTGGTACTGTTTTTCATCCGAGGTGTCATGAATTTTTCCACTTCCTAGATATAACGTCATTAAGAATGTTGTTTAGAGAAAGTGAAGAGCTTTTATTTTGGAAATTATAGTACGTATATATCTTGGTTTCTTTCTGTTGAAAATCAGAAAAAGTTAGAGCAAGATTAAGATTAGGCTGTGGCATACCTTGAACCATTGTAACTCATATTGCATTTGCAAAGCTGCACCGGAAACAAGACTGAGCTTGTAGCGTGGTGCCAATTGTCCTGCCAAGTGCAAGATGGTGTTCCCGTTGTCGACATATACATCCATCATTGCAAGTCTAATTTTGCTCATCTGATATGCAAGGTTGAAAACATTTTCACAGCGGTTGCGGACTGCCAAATGAAACATGTAGTGCTTGGACTTATTAGACCAAATTGCCTCTGGAAATATGTCCACTATCTCTTCAATCACCTCTGGATTACCCTGTATTGCAGCTTCAATGACGGCATCTATAGTGTGAGATGACGCATCTTTTGGGTCAGGTAATCTTTCAAGTTGTTTGCATAACAACTTGACAACCTGGAGAGCTTGATGGTGCTTCAACTTCTTGTCCTTGAGATGCTTTACCAATGGCACTGCGATATTGAATAAAAAATTAATGTGACAAATATCACTGTTTTGTGAACTAAAGTTATTAATGGTTCATCTCCTTGTTACCTAGCCATCCAATCACTTCCCATATCGTGAAATTTAACGGCTGCCAAGTGACTGCAAATAGAAAATAGCAAGTCAATTAGGTAGTGTTTTATCAAAATTTGTATTTTCATTTTATTTATTTTTCGGCACCAAAACCAAAATAGTTAAATAAATGGAATAGGATTAATTGGTATCTATTGTTTATGTTGTTTTGCTTTTGAATTTTGAGTTGATAAGTTTTCTGTATTTATTGTGAAACAACATATCATCCTGTTGGAAATAAATTTGAAATAAGCACAATCAAATTTTATCATATTCACGAGAAATCTTATCTCTAATATTTTAGAATTTCCATTTGCGGAATAGGAAGAAGATACCAAAAGTTTGGTTTTATTAATATTAAATTGATTTGCCATAAAGTTTAGGAAAGTTTTTGGACTTGGCATTTATTTAGTGTGCTCTAATTAAGTTTTTGCGTCAAATAGAGAGAGAGAGAGAGAGGTGACCTGAGACCAAACGACTACTCCAGCTATGGGGGGGCACTGAAGTTGGATTCTCCACATCACCTTCAACTCTGTTAGGGTGGACTCCAACCTTAGAAGGACAGCTTCAAGAGAAAGTCAATATTAGAACATGTCAAAAACTAACTATGCTTAAATTAGGACCTATTTTTGGAAAAAAAATTTATGCCCATTACTTCTTCTTTTTTTTTTTTTTTGGTTATACAAAGGAAAAGCAAACATCTCCTCTCCCACTGTCTACCCACCAAAAAAAAAAGTTTTGGTCATAAGAATATATGTTTCTTTGCTTCTTTTTTCTTGTTTAACTGCTGTCCACAAATTGAAAATGTCAAAAAAAAAAAAAAAAAGAAAGAAAAGAGTTGCAGAAACCAACCGTTGTAAATTAAATTTTCCAACAAGTTCAGGCGACTTCCTCTTCGAAATGCCAAGGTGTTTGAGCCATTGTTTGCAAAGGCGTGGCATCATCACGGCTTTTAAAAGTGGCCAAGTGAGGGTATTGCTTAATCAAGTCTAATGCCACATCTGTAATTAAGAAACGTATATAACCCAATTACCAATATTGTTAAAATCCACAACACCATAATAGAGAAAAAACAAACTCGAGACTAATCAAATATTTATAATTGTAATATTAAATTACCATAAATTCTTATTAAAATAAAAGAATAACCAAACAAGTTAATAATGTCAATTTTACGCAAAGAATATGAAGATTGATGCTAAAGTTTAAGAATTATGACTATCACTTACCAAAATTCCACACTCTAATATGTGAATAAGAAGGAATACATCTTCTTGCTCTGGAAAGGGATCAGGATTAAGGTGCTTGTTGCTGGCGGTAACAGAAAGTAAATTAGATATATGAGGGTGTGGCGTTGGGCACATGAGGCGGCTGCTGCGACAGGTAAGTTACCGTTATTGTCTCTAATGTAAAGCAAACCCGGGTCTTCCTCAAGCAAGATAGTTGCAGCCTCTGTATAACCGACCCTTGCAACTAGGAAGAGAGCTGTCTGCCCATTGTTTTTCGCATGGACAATGCCTCTTTTGGCATGAATTTCACCAACTCTTTCACAAAATGGATCGCCTTTCCCGTCAAAACCACTACGTGGAGTGCTGTCTCTTCATTTATATTGACTATGGCTGTGGGCGCCTCTTCGTCTTCTGGATGATCTGTCTTGCACTCTCCCAACAGCCTTTGGCTGCCGCTCTATGTAGTGGCAAATACTTCCAGAATGTATCTGATCAGTATATGAATATTTTATTGTACCAGTTGTTTTACTGCACAGGTAAATTACACCTTTGTCTATATTGTAACACAATTAATTCGACACTTTCTAAAATTTAATATATTTGGTCTTTGTTAGCTTTTTAGTCTGAAAATGTAATTTCTTCCCCAAATGTACTAGTTAAATTCATATTCTTGTAATTAAAACTTTTGAAATTATTCCAATATTGGACCTTAGAAATAATTATAAATCTCTTTAAAGAAAAAAATCTTTTGTATAACCTGCTCAAATTCCTTACCAAAATTTCTTTACTGATTTAGCCATAGACTTCATATATGTTTTAATAATTAACATGGTATCGTCAAATGATACAATTCCTAGATAATAATTTACAATACGGCAGAATGTCCTCATTGTTGGGTTTTTAGTTTTAAGTTTTTTTTGGTGTTTTATGTGTAGTCATCATTTGGCAATCTTTTTGCACTTTGCAGGGCAAGGTTGTTGGTGCTTCCGGTTTAGTATACTTTTGTTGTTCCAGCGAAGTGTATGGTACTTTTTTGAGTTATTAGCAATGAAATATTTTTACTTAAAAGAAAAATTAAAGGAATGATGAAAGGTCATTTTGATCGAGTTTAAAGGCTCCCACTATCTTCATAGGTGAAATTAGTATTACTTTCTAGAAAAGATAATTGAAAAAAATGCATTAATACCTTAGAAATGTCTGACTAGATGTATTACATATATTTCTAAGGTTATTGCACGAGTTATTTAACAGCATGGGTAAATTACATCATTGTCTGCATAATTTCAATTATAACACCCTTGTTTTGACACCGTCTAAAGTTTAATACATTTGGCCCTGATTAGCTTTTTATATTTCATTGCTAGTAGCTTTTTAGATTTTATTGCTACCTTATGCAATTCTTTGAGTTCTTCGAAATGAAATCCTTGTACTTGAAAGAAAAATTAAAAGAAAGATGAAAGTTTATTTTATTGAGTTTTAAGGCTCCCACTATCCTCACAGGTGAAATTAGGATTGCTGCATAGAAAAGATAATTGAAAAAAATGTATTAACACTTTAGAAATCTGGAGCTAAATGTATTACATATTAAAACTGTCGGGAATAAATGGAATTTAGATAAAATATAGGGACTTAAAAAAGCATGTTTGTCTTTTACCTGATTGTTGTCCCTTCTGAAGAAGCCATCATAAGAGTGTGTGTGGGTGGTTCTTCTTCGCTGGCCAGTTGAAGCCCAATTCTCTGATAGAATTAAGCGATTGAAGCGCATATACATACATAAATACATATATATAATGTGTGTGGTGTGTGTGTGTGTATGTATATATATAAACTGAAAAAGAAAAAACATTTGCTGAAGCATTACTTGATTGGTGAGGAAGGTAAAATCCTCTTCCTCACCATCACGGTAATTAAATAGTATATAGAGGATGGACTAACATCCAAATAATAAGGGAGAAATAAAGACATTAACAAATTAAGGTTGTTTATAAACCCGAAATTAAATTTTCAAATTATCAAAAGGAATCGTTGGTTCGTATATGATATATATATTATTAAATAAATATCAACTCATAGCAAACGAAGATTACATGTTTAAGTTTGAACTGCTTGGTT